>CAUYSK010068343.1:0-78741 GCA_963575035.1 Avahi laniger | reverse complement strand
TTATTTTGAATAACGGTGATATTTCTGAAAGAAAATAATTCTTTGAACCTATTCTCCATTCCACAAACTGTTATCATTTGAGTAAAATGGGTAGTGGAGTCATTTAAATAAATGGATTTGAGGCCAGGCATGGTGGTGCATTCCTGTGGAGGGGCTGAGGCAAGAGGATTGCTTGAGGCCAGGAGTTCAAGGCCAGCCTGAGTAATGTAGGGAGACCCTGTCTCTAAAAAAAAAAAAAGAAAGAAAGAAAAAAATGGATTTGTGGAGAGTAGGAGAATAGTAAAGCATCACAAGCTTGGGTGCTTCTAAAAACAGTTTTCCTCAATCTTACCTTTAGAAATGTTTATTAACATGACAGATTACAGAAGCATCCTGAATACTAGGGTGCATAGAAATATGATCAGCAGAACTACTGAGTCATGGTGACGCGTCTTTGACAGCCTGCACAGACATTTGGGGGCAGTGGCCTCAGCTTTCAAATCACTTTGTAATGTCACACCAGACCATCCAGATGCCAGGTCAGAGGTTAATATTAGCAGAAATCTGGTGTGCCATATGAACATGGCACCCTTTATTCTCTCTCCCTCCATGGGACAGATAGAAAAGGGGCCCTTTGGAATCTAAGGAAAAGTAGAGAAGAAAAAAAATTGCCTTAAAGATGTTCTTACCTCCACGGGCAGGGTGCAAAGGAGCCCACGTAGATTTATGAACACATTTTTTTACTGATAGCATTTATCTGCATAAAGTGCCAGCTAATGGGATTGCTTTGTTATTAACATTCATCCTCTCTTTCCTTGCCAGAACCGTGTTTAAGGCAGTGCCAGAGCTGCACTTCATATTTCTCATAGTGCCATCCTACATGAGCCTAGGTAAGGTCCACTCGGCCACCTCCTGTCCGAAGTAGTGAACACAGAAAACTCATGCTCAGAATGGTGCTTTGGGGAATGGGAAATAAGTATTGTCTCCAAGTCCTAAATGTATCATGTGCATATTTGATTATAGCAATTAAAATACAATTTAGAATGGAAACTACATTTTGTTCTGAAGTCCCAAAGTTATTCCTTGGCAAAACGAGGACATTTTTCTTTGTCTCTGTGATTTAGGCTCGACCCTCGTAACTGTGTTTGACCAAGTGGGGAATGTTCCATCTCTAACACACTCAGAGGACTTCACGGTGCACGTATGTCACAGGCACAACCACTACCCTCAGCTGCACATTCGCAAAGCCAGGTATAGTCGCAGAGCCTTGTACAACCTAAGCTTCACTGGGACAGTCACCATAACAATAGTCTTTAAATGACCAATGCTAAGTGAGCATAGCTTGGATTAAACTTTTTTTATAATACCTATAAGCATTACTTCGTTTGGAGATGTTTATAGTTCCGCTTGATGACATAATTGCAGAACTAACTGATGATACTCATTCGGTTCTATGTGGCTGTAAAGTTATGCATTTACTTCTTAGGGGTTTCTGAAAATACGTAATCCTTGGTTCCACACCAGTAGAATAACTTCCAAATAAAAAAAACTTAAAAATGAATCTACCTATTCAGTTTTCCCAGTAAAACCCACCTATTTTCTGACATTCAGTGAATGAAGATGCTATTGACCCCAAGGAGCATTTTCCAAGTTGAAGGTCTTTGCCATCAAGTGCCCCATGCGAAAGGCCCCAAGTCCAGCCATCTTAAGGAGCTGGCTGTGGCTAACTGTTTTCCAAAGATAGCTGCCACACCATTTCCCACCCTGCAGGCTCCCCTGCAGTGTGACCTTGCCATTCATCTCATCAAGCCTTGGGGTCTGCCTCCTCACTTCGTGCAACTTTGGCCGATAGAGTGCAGATGTTGGATGTGACTACATCGACCAATAGAGTGTAGCAGAAGGGATGCTCTGAGACTTAGGAGGCTGGGAAGCTTCTGCCTGGTTCTCTTGGGATACTTGCTTTGGAGGAAGTCAGCCATGTTTAAAAAGTCTGCATTGGCCACATGTCATCACGAAGGTCAACAGCCCCAGCTGGCTCCCGCTGACCATCAGCATCGACTGCCGGCTGTGTGAGTGAGCCATCGTGGATGTCCAGCGCAGGCGAGGCCTCATATATTTGCCATGCAGCTGACATCCGATTGTAACCACATGAATGACCCCAAGTGAGGACTGCCCAGCTGAGCGCTGTCAGAGTTCTGGCTCACAAAATTGTGTGCAAAATAGAGTGGCTGTTTTGAAATAAGAGTACATTATGAAATCATTTCACAAGGGTGATTGGTTAGCTTATCAATAAAGAATAAATTGTATCTTTTGGATCAACCGTTGCCATATTTGAAGAATGCTGAATTTCTTTAGAAAAGTAATGAATTTAAATTTCCAAAAAGTGAGAATAGGTGTGTAGTATTATGGCATCATTGTTAAATGCCTGCGATGCTGGCATCAGATAGATCTAGATTCTGATCTTGGTTCTACTATTTACCAGATGGGTTAACTTATGAAAGGAACGTGACCCCTGCAGGGCTCAATTTCCTCTCTGTCAGTGGGCATAAGCGTATTGTCTGCAGCATGGGATGTTGTGATGATCGATGAGCTAATGAAAGTCAAGCACTTAGCGTGCTTCCTGTCACATGTAAGTGCCCAAGAAATATTAAATATTATAATTACAAAGGGGCTTAGAGTTAAGTGGGGGAGAGAGACCCATCTATAATAAACTGTGATGTGTGTAGCTTAGAATAGGGAAGTGCAGAGAGAGAAGACAACTTCACTACACCCTCCTCCTGTCCACCCCCCCCAAAAAAAAACCTTCTAAATGTCCATCAGTGAGTAAATGCGTTTACACTTACAAACTGTGATACATCATACAGTGTTTATTACTCAGCAATTCAATGGAATGAACTACTTATACAACAACAGTGTGAATTAATCTCAGGAGGTTTATGCTGAGTAAAGGCAGACATAGAAACAAATACTCTATACAGTACTGTTGATTCCACTTTTATGATTTACTAAATGGGCAAAACAAATCCGTAGAGATAGGATTCAGATCAGTGGTCGCCTGTGGTGGAAGCAGCGTGAGCCTGGAAGGGACAGGATGGAATTCCAAGATGATGGCAACGCTCTGTGTATTGATGGAGGTGTATGTCCAAACGCGTCAAACTGCACTCTTAAGATCTATGTACTTTACTATATGTTATTATACCTCAAAGAAAAAAATAATTTGAAAGAAAAAAGGCTTCACAGAGAAGGTGGCCTCCAAATCTTCTCTGGAAGGATTAGTCAGAATTCAGTCAGAGAGGCAAAATGGGCAAAGGCATGGAGGCAGGAAGTCCCCTGGAAGGACCATTCACAGGCAGGCAGGTGTGGCTGCTGTTCCAGGTGTGGAGAGGAAGAGCAGACCACTGGGTAACAAAGGCAGAACCAGAATTTGAGGACTATCCTGGAGTCAACAGGGAGCATTGAAGAGGATACGGGCTGTTTGTTTAAAAAATAACTCTGATTTTCATGTGATCAGTGACTTACAGGGGAAGAATGCAGAATGGTTTGGCCAAGAGTTAATACCGGCTGGAATTCCGACAGTGATAGGTCACAGAGATCCAGGTGGGGAAAGGTTCAGTGTAGGTGCATAGATGCAGAGAGGCGTTTCAGAGGGAAAGTGGCACTTGGTTACCAGTTGAATGGAGAAGTTGAAGGATAAGAATGAGTTAATGGTGACTCCGGATTTTCAGGTTTAGGGGGAATGGTGATTTCATTAGCTGAAAGTAGAAATAATAGATTTAGATGGATAGGAGAGAGTTGGAAATAGAAATCAAGAGAGAAGCCAGGTTGGAGATACACATTGCAAGTTGTCCGTTTGTAGGTAAGTGGGGACATAATAAAAATAAAGGAGATTGTCTTGTTCAGGAGGAGATTTTAAAGTGAAAAAGCAAAAGACCAGGACAGAATTTTGAAACATGTAAATGACATAATAAGAAAGAAAACTAGAAGAGAGGGAGCAGAATGTGATAGAAATCAAAGACTCTTAAAGTGGCAAAAGATACAGAGAAATCAAATCATCTGAGTACAAAAAAAAGAGGCCATTAGATTTGGAAATTTAAAAAGACACAGATGAGATGAATAAAACTGATACTTCTAGCAAACTGACCAAGAAAAAAGGAGACAAATTACCAATATCAGGAATGAAAGAGGTGGCATCACTATAGATGCTACAGACATTAAAGGGATAATAAGAGAGTCCTCTGAATTATGTCAATAAATCCAATGATTTAAATAAAATGGGCCAACTCCTTGAAAAACACAACTTACCAAAACCCATTTAAGAAAAACTAGATAACTTGAATCCTTCGTTATCTATTAAAGAAAGTTTAGATGAATTTTGAGTAATAAGGAGAGTGGCTGCCTGCCTGGACAATGGCTTCTCCGCCAAACCCCAGCCTGATTTGCTTCTCTTTTTCTCTTATTCTCACGGCTCTGAACTCTGCCTTTCCCAGGGTTTGCGCCTCAGTTTTCTCTCAAACTCATCCCTTTGAATCCCTCCGTGCCAACCTTGGCCACTCAGTAACCAGTGTCCTACCTCTGGCCACTGGATTGGATTCTGATCATGTCTCTCTTTGAAGGACAGAGTTGGACAATGGAGGTCAAATTGCAGTGAACTGAATAAAAGAGAGATAAGGAAGTGAGGCAAGGGAATGGTCACCACTTTTTAGAGAAGTTTGGTGGTGAAAGAAAGCAGAGGGAGACCAGAAACTTAACCTGCAGATGTTGAACATTATGCAAACAGTGTAATGCAATTCCATTTTTACTCTCCACGTAGAGCATTTGATTTGCATTCTGAGAGCCTGACAGCATGTGTCTAAAAGTTCACCTGGAGGTAGAGTAAATTCAGATACAAATTATGCACCTAATTTAGGATGGGAGAGAGAAAATTCCTCATAGAAAACTACCTTTCATTACTTTCTTTTTATTAATAGCTAAATACATTATAATCTTCTCTTTGTAAAACCCCTTTGATGATACAAATACTAACGCAAGCTAAAGGCATTCAAAGAAAAGAAATTTTGTGAGTGAGATAACATTTTTAATTGGTTCTCTCACACCTTTCAAATCTTTCTTCCTGATTTATAAAGTTTCTCTCGCTAGTGTCAGCGGAGGCAAATAGGCCCCCTGCCCTTCAAGAAATTATACTCTTTAAAGAAATTTTATTTTAAATATACTTACAAGTAGGTAGTTTTTAAACTGTGAGAAATCTTCACAAATTAATTACTTTGGATCTCATAAGTAGTCTAACACTGTGGTCCCCAACCCCCAGGCTGTGGACCAGTACCAGTCCATAGCCTGTTAGGAACGGGATGGGGAGGCACACAGCAGGAGGTGAGCCACAGGAAAGCAAGCACATTTATAGCCGCTCCCCATTGCCGGCATCACCGCCTGAGCTCCACCTCCCTCCACTGCCAACTCCCCACCCCCACCCCCTGGTCCATGGAAAAATTCTTTTCCTTGAAACCAGTACCTGATGCCAAAAAGGTTAGGGACCTAACAATTGCTATATATACACACACACTCTCTGATCATATATTCTGAACGTATGATCATATGTTCTGTTAATTGTATGTTTTAGTTTAACATAGCAGCTCATCATCTTTATGGCTGCCTAGTGCATAATGGCCTGACCATGATGTGGCTTTAATGTAATTGACTTAGTTATTCTTTATTTATGGAAATTTAAGTTGTTTTCAACTTTTTAACAACAACTATGGTGAAAAGCCTTGTACATATATCATCCAGTACTCACGCTATTTTTTTTTCTCCAATATAGATACCTAGAAGTAGAATTTGGGGTAAGAAATACCCAGATATTTGCATAAATACTAATATTTTAATATGCTGCCAAATTATTCAACCAAAATATCATGTCAATTTATATTTCAACCGGTAGAGTTCTGTTTCTTTATACCCACATCAATGCTGGATGTTTTCCATTATTAAAACTGTTTTCAGTTGTTAGTCCAAAACAGTATTTTGTCGTTTTTAATTGCATTTATCTAAATATGTGTGGGTTTGAGTGCCATTTTATAGGTTCCATTTTAAAGGAACAAAATACTTGAATTTTATTTATTTATGTATGCATGTACGTATGTATGCATGTTGTTCAGGATGTAGGTTACAGGAGAAAGGGTGCAGGATGTGCTCAGCCCAGTGCCTGGCTCCTACTAACCATTTGGTAACAGATGGTTGTGATTGGTCTCCCTCCTTCCCTCCTTTCCTTTGCCCCGCCTCCTCTTTTTCTTCCTTTTTTCTCTTGAAAACTTTAGTGCTATGGACTATAACCTGCACATGGACAAGGTCCATGAAGCTTGAAATAAACCTGAGGTCTCACTCATACAGCCTCAGATGGTATGCCCACAGAAAATCTGAAAGCAACGCACAAGAGGAGTATAGTCCTGACTGCAAAGAGATGACAGTGTGTACTTTGTAATGAGGAAGGGACATTTATAAAAAGACCAGTGGATCATAGTGAATTCATGTGGAAATTGTGACATTATGGCAGTCAGTGCCTTTGTTTGCAGAAGGTGGAGAAATGTGACATATTTTAGAAAGCCCTCTATGCAAAATGTTCGGATTAGAGTTTTGATACTTGCAGGGTCAGAATTGCATGTATTGGAGAATAATACACTTATGTGGACTATGTCCCTCCTTAACAACATTGGAAAAACAGACATTTCATAATGTCAAACGGGCGTGGCCATGTGCCCTTCAGGCTTCCTCATCTATCGTATTTTCCCCACATGTATTTTTGACATGTTTCATCAATAGTTAATTGCACTGACAATTAATGGTGAAGAACACTGTTCTTAAGATACTAAACCTGTGAAGGGTTTGGGGGTGTAATTATCCTTCAGCCATTTAGCTAGCAACATATTCAGAACCAACGAATTAATGCTGTAATCCCTGTCCTGTTTCTTTGATTCACCCATGTGGAAAATTATGCTATAATCTACCCTTCTACTTAGACACTAATTAATGAACTTACTCTTCGGTATTTTTCATAATACCTGAAATAAAGCACAACTACTTCTAGGCACACCTTTAAAATCTACAAGCAGGCATAATTGATCACTGGTGGCAGATTTGAGATGTTCTCAGATTTAGAAACTATTGGCATGGTCTTTCTGGGGGAAACTATCTTTTTCAAGTCCTTGTGGGGATGGGGAAAGCCTCAGCCACAGAAAGGATTATCTGCTTTCAGACAGTGTTGTACAATAACTAAAATTTTCCTTAATGCAATATTGCTTTTTTTGCTGATAATGGTGGCTAACCAAATTGGCTCAGCACTATTGCTTTTTAAAATAGAAGAAAGAAAAATTAGTTTTTTAAAACTAATAAGGTTGACAGTTTTTAAATATGAACTTTTTGCCTTTTAAGGAAATTATTTTTATGAAGCATTTGATAGTCTCACCCTTTTTAAAAATCCACGTAAATTTGACTTCTGAGCAATTTCATACGAATGGACATTCTGATATTCAAGTTATAAATATCCTAAAACATTCAAAAAGAAGGGGTAGAGCAATTACAGAATTTCACCATTGATCCTCTTGAGTCCCGGTAAGTGACCCAGCAAATAGAGTTTGGTTAACAGTCCACCTGGAGCCATGGTGTGCCAAGATAGACTTTTGGATCAGATCCTGGTGTATAAATGATGGGGCCTTTTATTGGCCTTACATGTGAAGTCACAGCACATGGAGCATTTGGGCTTAAATTCCTTCATAATTTTTAGAAACATGACATTTTCCAAGGACTAGAAGATAAATGGCTCTAAAACCCACTTTATTTTTTTCTTCCTACTTCCTACCTTCTTTCTGACCTTAATAATAGCATTATTTTTACATTGTTAGGGTTCACAATATCAAATAAGTCCCAAAGTTGTTTAGTCTCAAGATTTTCCTCTATGCAAGAATTCAATGTCCAGTTGTATTCTTTCTGTTCTAGTTTATTTGGCCATTGAAAATGGTGTTATTTTGGTCTTTGTCTTGTTTTCTTTGACCTGCAGTCTAACCTTTTCTTGTAAAACCCATTTTAAAGTTCTGTAATGAAATACTGCGTAGAGTTTAGAAATGATGGATTTGATTTTGTTAAAGGAGACCGCTAGAGGGCACAAGAGATCTTGGAAAGAAAAAGGTGCTTTGTTTTACACATCTGAATAAAAAATCTGGTCTGTGCCAACTGCAGGATCTCCTACCCATGTTGGTAAAATGTTGGTTTAACCAGAACACACTGCGTTCTTTAGTACTACCACTAAATTGGATTCTCTATGTTGTTTTTCTTTCTTTGCTGGTCTCTTAAAATAGGTATACACATACAGGTTTGAAGAAATATATTAATGGCATTTGAAGTGATAACAGAATTACTTTTTCAATGGCCGTTTTTAAATCTAGCTAATGAAATGCAAATCTTCTCTGGATATGGAAAATACCACCAGACAGGAAAAAGAAGGCTGCGCCAATATTCTAATGCAAAGGTGGCTTGCTACTGCTGCTGCTGCTGCTGCTGCTGTTGCACTCAAGTTTGAACTTTCCATTTGTGACTTCGCAATGGTTTCTTTGCTGGCGAGGAAATGATGCACACCTCCCTGACTCAGGGGAAGCTGGCCTACTGGTTTTCCACTAGGATTGTAATTATATAGTAGAACAGTCAAGATGCTGAGGTAATGAAGTAATCTTAGGATCTACATGTCACCAGGCTGTTAGGAAGAGTTCCGTGAGGTCCCGGGCACCACATATGCTTGGAAAGCCCAGCTAACTGACATAGTAGAAATGATGAGTGAGTTTGTTCTTTCTTCTTCTCACCTTCCAGGAAGCCAGTGAGAGCCACCAGGTCATCCTTAGCTTTGCCATCTCCTGGGTTTAGAAGACACCCATTCCCCAAGTGAGGTGTCTTTGGGCTGCTGTTGATTTTCTTAATGTTTAGATTCATCTCCATTTTCGTCCGGCAGAGTTTTCAGAATCTAATGGGTATTTGGGTGCCTGAGGGATCAATAAGTCTTTACGAGATGGAACTTTTGTTTCCTCTAAACAAGTTGAAATAAAATATTCTATAATGGATTACATTAACAAATATATCGCTCCCTTCAAGCCACATTCTGAATGGAAGATGTGAAGGAACTTTGCTCTTCAGAGAATTGTTCTATTTCCATTGCACTTTGTATTGATGAACTATAACCCTTGCGTAGTCATCACCATTGGAATGCTGTGCTGCACATTCGTGCCAGGTACGTGGCTCTGGTGCCAGACTCACAGACAGATGTGGCTTTCCGTGCATCCAAGGCTGTGCTCATTGCCTTACTCAGAATACTTACGTTTAAACATTTTACTGTATGAATTGTTTCCCGTAGCTGGGGTGTTTTGTTTCTGTAGGGCTGGACTTTGTCATATGCCATTTGAGACTATGTGAGGCTGATGTCATACTTTATCATTAGCTCTTGGGCTGATGCAAGATCATAAATTATCAATTACCCCAAGGAATGCATTTAGCAGAACAAGTTCCTCTTTATCCATTTTGGGAAAAAGCTTAAGGGAGAGCCTCTTCAGAACTCCAAGATTTGGATGTTTTTTTCTTATTTTTCCCATAAGAACTAGTATTGGGGTATGATTACAGATAACTTTGTTAATGGGCTGCTGAGGGCTCATGATTTGGCCTGGACCCTTGTCTCTCTGAACCTTTGTTTCTGATTTTTATATCCGTAGAGTGATATTTTTGTGTCCATCATATAAATAAAAGCCCAGCTTACACAGCTGATTTTGTGTGATTGCTGTCTTGATTCATTTGAAATGATTAGGATATTAAATTATTTTTCTATTATTTAAAATTTTAATAAATATTGATGCAACCTTTTATTTTTGGCAAAATGTTTGAACATGGATTTATTGGGTATTTTCTTCTCCTAGAATCTTTTTTTTTTTTTAAGCCAGTATCAGCAGGGACTTTTCTTACAGAGAAAAGCCACCTCCTGTTGGCAACACCCTTTTGGCAGGTTAAGTGGGAAAGTGACTTGTTCCTGGAAGTCAATGGAATATTCTAGGCTCTTTCGGCTGAGGTTCTGAGGGCTCATGTGGAGAGCAGACACTTGCTGAGGGCTTACTACACCCCAGAGAGTGGGCTTAAGAGCATTGGTTTATGTCACCGCATTGCATCTTCATAGCTATTCTTGTCCCCACTCCTTTTGTAGATTAGAAAACCAAGGCTTAGTGTTGAAGTGACTTTGCCAGTTTCTAAATCAGTAGAGTCAGAAGGCTAAGTAGAGGGGCTGTGGAGCCACCAGCATGGGACTCTGGCTTCAGACTTCCTAGGCGCACCTCCTCAAACTTAGCAATTGTGCCCCTTGCTGCTGTCAGTGTATGTAGGGCCTCTGGCAAGGTTCCAGCACAGGTAAGGGCCTGATCCATGTTGGCTGTCATTGTTGGGTAGCATGCTACAGAACCACTGTACAACTCCATCTGGGCGCCCAAAGAGCATATTACCTGGTTGGAAAAATGCCACACCTTTCCATAAGAAATTAACACTTGAACTGGACAATGTGGATCCCATGATGATCCTCTCATTGGGTTCCTGGGAAGGGAAGGTGGGAGGGAAGAGTCATTGAGGGGTGTGGGGTGAGGCCACAAGGTGAGCCTTGAAAGATGCTGGGATTTGGGTTAGGCAAAGTGGTCAGAGTGCTGAATAGAAATAGAGGTGGTAAGGAGGGAAGATGGTGAGGTCCCCTTTTAAGGATAATAAGTAGATAATAAGTAGATCAACTCATGTCATTGTTGGTGATGAGGGTGGAAAGATGGAGGCAAAGGACCTTGTGCCCATTCCCAAAACAGTGGGGAGTTTGCAAAAGTTTTTGAGTAAAGAAAGCAGAGTTTTGGGTACAGTGGTGTGCCTGTAGTCTCAGCTACTCAGGACACTGAGGCAGGAGGATCACTTGAGGCCAGGAGTTTGAGGCTGCTCTGAGCTATGATTGTGCCTGTGCATAGGCACTGCATTCCAGCCTAGGCTATGTAGCAATGTAGCAAGAGGCTGTCTCAAAAAAAAATTTTTTTTAAGTGTTTGTTTGGTGCTTACCTATTGAGATAAAAAAAAAAAAAAACAAGCAGAGTTTTAAGATTAGTGATAGTGGATGGAATCACAGAGTTTATACCTGCAGTAGCCAATGGGAACCAAGTGCAGCGATTCAAGCTTCTGTAGTAAGAAGCTATCATTCTGCCCACTGATTATAGATGTTCTCCAATTGTTCTTTTGGGTCTTTTCTACCTAAGTAATAATGATAACAACAATAACACTTATATTCTTATCTTAACATTATCATTTTTATGACATATGAGAAAACCGTGGTGTAAAGAGGTAAAGTACTATGCCCAAGGTCATAACTAGGACAAGGCAGAAGTAGGATCCAGACCCAGGCAGTCTGGTTCCCAGCTCAGGCTGTGACTGCTATGTGGTATGATTTTCTTCTCTAATCTTTTCAAAAGAGCACCATAAGACTTTGATGCACTTCTGGTGGAGTCTTGGTACACCTGACCACAGGTGACCGATGATAATGCTCAAAGTAATCACATATGCACAACAATAGCTAGACAAGTGGTCAAGGACTCCTTTTTAAAAATTAGTGCAGGGCTGAAATAGCTTGAAAAATGACTGCAGCATCAGAAGTACAATCATGTGCGTTCTAAAAACAATTGGTGTTTGTTCCTGGCTCCCTGTTTTAGTCTCATCACTAGAGATTCCCACTGATGCCCTGGCATAACAGAATAAGACTGTTCAGCGGAGAAAATATTTGCATTCCACACATCTGATAAAGGGCTGATAACAAGAATCTATATAGAACTTAAGAAAATTAACAAGAAAAAATCGAACAACCACATTAATAAATGGGCAAAGGACATGAACAGAAACTTTTCAAAAAAAGACAGAGTAATGGCCAGCAAACATATAAAAAGTGCTCAACATCTCTAATCATTAGGGAAATGCAAATCAAAACCACAATGAGATATCACCTAACTCCAGTGAGAATGGCCTTTATCAAAAAGTCCCAAAGCAAAAAATGCTGGCAAGGATGTGAAGAGATAGGAATACTCTTACACTGGTGGTGGGACTGCAAATTAGTACAACCCTTGTGGAAAGTAATTTGGAGATATCTCAAAGAGCTAAAAATAGAAATACCTTTGATCTAGCAATCCCACTACTAGGCATCTACCCAGGATAAAAAGACATTCTATAATAAAGACATCTGCACTCGAATGTTTATGGCAGCACAATTCACAATTGCAAAGATGTGGAAACAACCCAAGTGCCCATTAGTACATGAGTGGATTAATAAAATGTGGTGTATGTGTACCATGGAATACTACTCAACTACAAAAAACAGTGGTGAAGTAGCACCTCTTACATTATCCTGGATAGAGCTTGAGCCCATTCTTTGAAGTGAGGTATCACAAGAATGGAAAAACAAGCACCACATGTACTCACCATCAAATTGGTACTAACTGATCAACACTAAGGTGCTCAAATGGTACTAAGATTTACTGGGTGCTGGTCAGGTAGGAGGGGGGTCGGGGGGATGGGTAAAATTACAACTAATGGATGTGGAGTGCACTGTATGGGGGAAGGGCATGCTTGTAGCCCTGGCTTGGACAAGGCAAAGACATTATATGTAACCAAAATGTTTGTATCCCCATAATATTTTGAAATAAAAAGAAATAAGCTATCAGTACTTCACCATTAAAAAAAAAAAGAAAAAAGACTGTACGGTGGTGATGACATCAGAGCCAGGTTGATAGTAAAAAAATAAAAAAATAAAAATTGGTTATCTGGATAAGGACCCCCTGCTATCTCTCTTTCCAGAGAGGGTTGACAAGAGGTTAACAATAAGATTCAAGCTGGGAGTTTGGGGGAAGGTCCCCCCCTGGCTGTTATCTTCTTTGTTTTTTCTTCCTTGTACCATGGTCTATTGACCATCCCTCTCCTTAGCTGTGAGATTTCATAGAGCAGAGACCTGGTTTTTCAAATATATGTACTTCTTCCATCAAGATACTTTTTGTTGTTGATGAAAAACCAGCATCATTCCAACAGTTATGCCTGTGTCACCAGAGATGAAGGTTTCATCCTGAGAGCAGGTGGAGATTTTCATCCAGAGTGCATGGGGTCATCCAGTTTAAAGCGTTTGGGTTCAGGGAGCAGGGCTATGACAGGATCAGGGAATTGTTCCTGCAGGGGTTGGAGGAGTGGCAGCAGGGCTGGCTGGACGATGACCTCTGGCCCCCAAGCCAAGGACTCCCCTCTCAACTGTTTTACTTCCTGCTATGAATTTTCAAAAGAAGTGTCAAGATAAAGGAAGGCTTTTGAAGTGTATTGTCAGCTTAGCATAGTGTGTGAATGCAGGGCTTATGTCATCGAACCAAAGGCATATCATGGCTCTGCTTCCAACTATTTCTGTCGTCTCAGGCATAGCATTCCTCATCCCCATGAGCTCTCCTCCATCTGTAAAGTGAAGATGGCAATGCCTCCCTCTCAGGATTGCTACGAGACAGTACAGCAACAGAGATCCTCTGGCTACAGCTGTGAGCTTGATATACAGAGTGATCATTCAGTAGATGGAGCTGCTACTAATGTCAAAGAGAACATACTAGAAAATAAAATGGGATGATGAAGATGGCAGAGTAATGAAATAAAGTGGGGGGAAAATAAAGGTTAGTAGCCAAATCAGATATACTAGAAGAAAAAAATAATACAGATCTGGAACAGGGAAAGTAGCAGGAAAAAAGTATAAGAACAACCCAGATAGGTAAAATAGGACACTAAATTTACCAAAGAGTGTACTAAAAAGAAAAAAAGAATGTTAAATATGGTAGCAAAATGGAGTCCAAGAGCCAGCATCACATGCTTCAATAAATCAGATTCTTACTCCCCCACCCTCCGCTAGTTGTCCAGGTTGCTGTAAATAGTCTTGAGAATGGAAGTCAAGGTAGATGTCCCCAGGATGGTGAGCAGAGCTTCATTACCCTCATCAGCGTTTTCCCCTCCATGGGAAAAAAAAGTGTAGCAGAGTCTCAGAAATAAAGGGTACCATGCACCAGTGTTTGAGAAATTCATAAACAAGGTTAAATATTGTTTATTGTAGTGCCTCTCAGAGTCTTTAATATGTAACTGTGAAACTCCAGGAGGGAGCCTACAGTAGGTTATCGTTTTTAGGTATTGGAACTCTTTGATAGAGGGATTCTGGGGACAATATCATACCTTGGGAAATGCTGCCCCTAGCTTCTTGTCCTTTGGCCCATAACAAATGCTACTCTGCATTCCATACCAAAACATGCTGATTGTGTTCCTGCTGCCTGGAATGTTCAATTTTCAGGTTTCAAAATACCTTCCTCCCCTTCCGTTCATTCAGTTCTTAGCTTAGGTGTCCCTCCTCACAGAGGTCCTCCCTGACCACTTGATGCTCTCATTCTCCATCCCAAAGCATGTATCACTATTTGAAATATTTAAGAATTGTTTAAATTTCTTACATTTTTATTGTCTGTTTCTCCTATTAGAATGTAAGTTCATTCCATGAGAGTGTTGCTATGTCCCTATATCCCTGTTGCTATATTCCTGGCACTTAGAACAGGGTCTGGCATATAGTAGCGACTCTGTTGAAGGAACAAATGAATGAATGAACACTGAACTTAAGCCTTTTGGTTAAACAGGGTGGAAGATCACGATGACCTCATGCCAGTATTTACGCACTACGACACCACAATTCTGAAGGAAACTTACGGCGAATACTTCCTGGCTGAACTAATAGAGGCCCAAGATGAAGAGAACCATGCTGTCGTATGTGAGGTTGGTGACTGATCCACCTGGGGATACACTTAGTGAGAGAAATGAGAGAAATGAGTGATGCTGCTCCTGGTTTTGCAGAGCATCCCTGGAGCTACCATCCCCTCCCCATTCTGTCTCCTTCCCCTGCCCCACTCCTTCTGAGTGGCACACCAGGCCAGCTTCTGATCCTTGGCATCACCCCTCTCCCTGGTGTTATTGGCTTTAGGCTTTCTTTTGTGAGGTCCTTTCAGACACCCAGGCTGCTGTAGAGTCTTTGCCCTATTCCTAGAGGTAGGAGTTAGAGTTACGGGAAAGGAAAAGATCCTCCAGGGATGTGTAAGGGGATTCCTGAGGGTCCCGAGATCTAGACATCAGAGATCACAAGCCAGTGTTCTGCTGACAGATGGATTTTGTTTGACTTGGAAAGTGATTAATTTGTTTAACTTTTTGTTTTGACATAGTTTCACACTTATAGAAAGTTTTAAAGTATTCAAATGTTAGCATTTTACTCCATTGCTTTATCATTCACTTGCTTGCTTTCTCTAATTTATCTACACACACACACACACACACACACACACACACACATATAAATTTTTTCTGAACCATTTGAGAGTAAGTTGCAGACATAATGCCCCTTTACCTCTAAACACTTGAGTGTGGCCAGGCGCGGTGGCTCACGCCTGTAATCCTAGCACTCTGGGAGGCCGAGGCGCGGATTGTTTGAGCTCAGGAGTTCGAAACCAGCCTGAGCAAGAAGCGAGACCCCGTCTCTACTAAAAATAGAAAGAAATTAATCGGACAACTAAAAATATGTAGAAAAAATTAGCGGGGCATGGTGGTGCATGCCTGTAGTCCCAGCTACTCGGGAGGCTGAGGCAGAAGGATTGCTTGAGCCCAGGATTGCTTGAACCCAGGAGTTTGTGGTTGCTGGGAGCTAGGATGACCCCACGGCACTCTAGCCCGGGCAACGTAGTGAGACTCCGTCCCAAAAAAAAAAAAAAAAAAAAAATACTTGAGTGTATATTTCCTAAAAACAAGGATGTTCTCTTACATAACTACAATACTCTGATCAAAATCAAGCAATTATGATTCCTATAATACCATTGTCTCATCTACAGACCTTATTCAGATTTACTGAATGTCCCAATAATGTCCTTTATGGCAGAAATAAGTCCAGGTCATTCATTACATTCAGGTACCCTGTCTCTTCAGTCTCTTTTAATCTGGAATAACACCCTGGTCCATCTTTATCTTTTGTGATGATTGCATTTTTGAAGAGTATATGTCAGTTACTTTGTAGTATGTCTCTCAATTTTGATTTGTTCAATGTTTCCTTTTGATTTGATTTATGTTATATGTGATTAAATTTTGTTGAATTAGTGACTAACATAAAAATTCAGTGTATATAACAATTGAAATGTCTAGCTTTTCTAAAAAAATCAGGTCTGGCCTGTTGGGCCTGAAAGAACCCACATCCTCATTCTTCATGTACTCATTTCTCATTATTTGCTAAAACTGTAAGAGCTGTTTAATGTCTATTATTTTTATTGAAACTTTGAATCAATGGTTCTCTTATTTGGGTAACAAGAGCAGTCTGAGGCTTTGTTCTACATCAAAGGTTCTCAAACTAGGTTCATATGAGAATCACCTGGAAGACTTTTAGACTATCCATCCTATGCTAAGGGACTTGGACCCAGAATATATAAAGAACTCTTATAACAATAAAGAGACAAATAATCCAATAAAATGTGGGCAAAGGATTTGAACAGACATTTCTCAACCTATAAACACATGAAAAGATGTTCAACATTAAGGAGATGCAAATCAAAACCACACTGAGATACCACTTTACTTCTGTCAGGATGATTATAATAAAAAAGAAGGGCAATAATAAGTGTTGACAAGGATGTAGAGAAATTGAAACCCTCATACATTGCTGGTGGGAGTATAAAATGGTGCAGCCGTTTTAGAAAACAGTCTGCCATTTTCTCCAAAAGTTAAACATAGAGTACCATTTGACTCAGCAATTCCATGCCTAGATTTGAAAATGTATCCACACAAAGACTTGCACACAAATGTTCACAACAGCATTATTAATAATATCCAAAAAGTAGAAACAGCCCAAATGTTCATTTACTAATGAATGAACAAAATGTGGTGTATCCATACAATGGAATATTATTAGGAAATAAAAGAGAAGAAAGCACACTGATACACGCTACAACATATTTGAACCTTGAAAACATTCTAAGGAAAACAAGCCAGACATGAAGACCACATATTGTATGAGCACATTCATATGAAAGCCTAAAGTAGGCAAGTCCATAGAGACAGAAAGTAGATTAGTGTCTGGAGGGAGACGGGAATGGGAAGTGACCAATAATGGGTATGGGATTTCTCTGGGGGTGGAGGAGATGAAAATAAATTAGATAGTGATGATGAGTATACAACATTGTGAATATACTAAAAACCACTGAATTGTATACTTTTTAAAGGGTTATTTTTATAGTAGGTGAATTATATCAATTTTTTAAAATGCTGATGCTAGGAGAGCACTCAGGCCAATTAAATCAATCTCTTGGGGTGGGACACAATCTGGATTTTTTAAAACTTCCCCAGATGATTCCAATATGCAGTCTAGGTGGTGAACCACTTATCTACATGATGGTAAAACACATCTGGTGAAGAATGAGATGAATTTAGACACATATGGGCATTAGTTTCTGAAGGTGAGAACTGCCCTTAAAAATTAGATTCTGAGGTACTACATTGAAAGAATTTTATTTTTATTTTATTTTATTTTTTAGAATTTTATTTTTTCATATTTAAGTTTTTGCACTGCCCTTTAAGGACTTGATTTCACATATTCTCATTTGGACATTAGCTTCGGGCTAATGATTAAGGAAGGCTCAGGAAGTATTGGGCCCAGCAGCACCATTTGGGAAAATTATGTCTCGACACAGCTAGACAAAAACTACTGAAAAGTAAAATGATTCCTACAGACCCCAATAAGGACCTTTAATGACCAAACTGTACCCATCCAGTTTAATCAGGTCTTTGTTTTTAGAAGGCTTTTAAGTGTTTGGTTTCAAGGTGGTAGTTTCACCCCAAATCACTTGAATTAGTGCTTGTGGAGAAGCTGTGTGACCTCTTCCCCCATATGTTTCACACTTCCTGTGTGTGTGAGCAAACATAGGTGCAAAGCTGCAGGCTGAAAACTGCAGTCCCAACCCTGCAAGGATCCTCTGATGTCTCAAAACAGACAGGAGACCAACCTGATCTCCTCCCAGAGGCCAGGCTGCCTCAGGCATCAGAGGCTTTGTGTGCTGTGGAGATGAGTCCGTGGACCTCGATCTTAATATGGAAGGACAGAAACAGGACCTGTGAGCTGGGATCTGGGAGGAGACCTCAAGTCTGCATTGGGCCATGTCTGATGTCAGAAGCCTTTTGGGGTTCAAAATCAATGCTGTTACTACCCTCCCACCTGCCTCCCTGGGGGGCCCTTTAGAAGCTCGTTCTAGCTCAGGAGGGCTGATTATTAAATCCTCAGAAACTTTGCAAGCTGCTTGTTAAACACAAACATTATTAAAAATTAGATTATATAAACTTACAGTGTAATAAATTATATTAAAACAAAATTAACAAACACTCAAGATTAACCACTTCCAATTATTTTACTAGTTTTTAAATTTCAAAATATTAAGAGGGTACAAATGTTTTTGCTACATGGATACCTTGTATAATGCTTAAGTCAGGGCTTTTAATGTGTCCATCACCAGAATAGCATTCATTGTACTTTATAGGTAAGTTTTTACTCCTCACCCTTTCCCACCCTCCCCCAACTCTTGGTTTCCAATGAGCTTTATATCTTTTTGTGCCCATGTGTGCCCATTGTTTCACTCCCGTTTATTAAGTGAGAACATGTGGTATTTGTTTTTCCATTCCTGAGATACTTTACTTAGGATAACAATCTTCAGTTCCATCGAAGTTGCTGCAAAAGACATTATTTCATTCCTTTTTGTGGTTGAGTAGTATATAAATATACCAAATTTTCTTAATCCACTCATGAATTGATGGGCACTTAGGTTGATTCCACATCTTTGCAATTGCAAATTGTGCTGCAGTAAACATTTGGGTGCAGGTTTCTTTTTGATAAAATGATTTCTTTTCCTTTGGGTAGATACCTAGTAGTGGAATTGCTGGGTTGAATGGTAAGTCTACATTTATTTCTTTGAGGAATCTCCATACTGTTTTCCATAGAGGTTGTACTAATTTGCAGTTCCACCAACAGTGTATAAGCGTTCCTATCTCTCTCCATCTATGTCAGCATCTGTTGGTTTTTGACCTTTTAATAATAGCCATTCTGACAGGAGTAAGGTGGTTAAAACCTCATTGTGGTTTTAATTTGCATTGCATGATATTAGTGGTGTTCAGAATTTTTCATATGTCTATTGGCCATTTGTCTATCTTCTTTTGAAAAACTTCTGTTCATATCTTTTGTCCACTTTTTACTGGGGTTGTTTGTTTTTTCTTACTGATTTGTTTGAATTCTTTGTAGATTCTGGATATTAGTCCTTTATTGGATGTATAGTTTGTGAATATTTTCTCCCATTCTGTAAGTTGTGTATTTACTCTGGTTATTATTTTCTTTGCTGTACAGAAGCCTTTAAATTTAATTAGGTCGCATTTGTTTATTTTTGTCATTGCTGTATTTGACTTTGGGATCTTAGTCATAAATTCTTTACTTAGGCCAATATCTAGAAGAGTTTTTCCTATATTTTCTTCTAGAATTTTTATGGTTTCATGCCTCACATTTAAGCCCTTTATCCATCTTGAACTAATTTTTATATATGGTGAGAGATAGGGGTCCTGTTTCATTCTTCTGTCTGTGGCTATTGAGTTTTCCCAGCACCATTTACTGAACAGGGCTTCCTTACCCAATATGTGTTGTTGTCTGCTTTGTCAAAGATCAGTTGTCTGTAGATAGGTGGTTTTATTTCTGGGTTCTCTATTCTGTTCCATTGGTCTGTCTCTACTTTTATACAGGTACCATGCTGTTTTGATTACTATAGACTTGTTGTATAATTTGAATTCAGGTAATGTGATGCCTCCAGGTTTGTTCTTTTTGCTTAAGATTGCTTTGGCTATTCAGGCTCTTTTTTGACTCCAAATGAAGTGTAGAATTATTTTTTCTAGATCTGTGAAATATGCATTGGTACTTTGATGGGGATCATGTTGAATCTGTAACCCACTTTGGGCAGCATGGACATTTTAATGATGTTAATTCTACCAATCCATGAGCATGAGAGGTTTTTCCATTTGTTGGTGTCATCTGTGATTTTTTTCTTCAGTGCTTCATAGTTCTCCTTGTAGAGCTCTTTCACCTCCTTGGTTAAGTATATTCCTAGGTACTTTATTAATATTTTCTTTGCAGCTGTTGTAAATGGTGTTGAGTCCTTGATTTGACTCTCAGCTTAACTGTTATTAGTATATAGAAATACTACTGATTTTTGTGCATTGATTTTGTAACCGGAGATTTTGCTGAATTTATTTACCAATTTTAGGAGTCTTTTGGTAGAGTCTTTAGGGTTTTCTAGATACAAGGTCATTTCATCAGCAAACAGGGATAGTTTAACCTTCTCTTTTCTGATTTGGATTATTTATCTTGCCTGATTGCTCTGGCTAGGACATCCAGTACTATACTGAATAGAAGTGGTGACAGTGGGAACCCTTATCTTGTTCTGGTATATAGGGGGAATGCTTTCAACTTTTCCCTATTCAGTATGATTTTGGGTATGGGTTTGGCATGTATGGCTTTTATAATGTTGAGGTATGTTCCTTCTATGCCTAGTTTGTTGAGGGTTTTTATCATGAAAGGGTGTTGGATTTTACGGAATGCCTTTACTGCATCTATTGAGGTGATCATATAGTCTTTGTTTTTGCTTCTCTTTATATGGTGAATCACATTTATTGATTCACGTATATTAAACCATCCTTACATCCCTGGGATGAAACCCACTATATCATGGTGAATTATTTTTTTGATGTGTTGTTGAATTTGATTTGCTAGTATTTTGTTGAGGATTTTTACATCCATGTTTATAAGGCATATTGGTCTGTAGTTTTTTACTTTTGTTATGTCCTTTCCTGGCTTTGGTATCAAGATAATACTGGCTCATGGAATGAGGTAGAGAGGATTCCCTCTTTCTTGATGTTATGGAATAATTTCTGTATGATAAGTACTTGTTCTTTATAGTTCTAGTAGAATTTAGCTGTGAATCTGTCTGGTCTGGGCTTTTTTTGGTTGGGAGATTTTCTTTATTACTGCTTTATTTAATCTCACTTCTTGTTATTGATCTGTTCAAGATTTCTATTTCTTCTTGATCCAGACTTGGGAGGTTGTGTGTTTTCAGGAATTTATCCATTTCCTCTACATTTTCTAGTTTGTGTGTAGAGATTTTTATAATATTCATGGATGATATTTTGTATTTCTGTGGTATCAGTTATAATGTCTCCTTTTTCATTTTTGATTGAGCTTATTTGAGTCCTTTCTTTTCTATTTCTGGTTAATCTGGCTAGTGGTCTATTGATTTTGTTTATCTTTTCAAAGAATCAACTTTTTGTTTCTTCGATCTTTTGTAATTTTTTTTTGGTTTCCATTTCATTTAGTTCTGTGGTGAGCTTTGTTATTTCTTTTCTTTTGCTGGCTTTTGATTTGGTTTGCTCTTCTTTTTCTAGTGTCTTGAGATGTGCCATTAGGTTGTTAATTTGTGATCTGTCTGTCTTTTTAATGTAGTCATTTACGGCTATAAACTTTCCCCTTAGGAATGCTTTTACTACATACTACAAATTTTCATAGTTTGTGTCCCCTTTATTGTTCATTTTGAGAAATCCTTTGATTTCCATATGAATTTCATCATTGACCCAATGATCATTCAGCAGTAGGTTGTTTAATTTTCATGACTTCATGTAGATTTGAGCATTTCTCTTGGAATTGATTTCTAGTTTTATTTCACTGTGGTCTGAGGAGATACATTGTATGACTTTGATTTTTTAAAAATTTGCTGACACTTGTTTTGTTGTCTAACATAAGATCAATCTTAGAGAATGTCCCATGTGCTGATGAGAATATGTACATTCCATAGTTTGGGGTAGAATGTTCTGCAAATGTCTGTTAGGTCCATTTGTTCTAGAGTCCCATTTAAGTCCAGTGTTTCTTTACTGATTTTCTGTTTCAATGATCTGTCTAGTTCTGTGAGCTGGGGATTGAAATCCCTAGCAATTACAATGCCACTGTTTATTTCTTGGCTTATTCTTGGCTAGTAGAATTGCTTTATGAATCTGGGAGCTCCTGTGTTAAGTGCATATATATTTAGGATTATTATGTCTTCTTGTTTAATTTTTTCCTTTACCATTATGTAATAACTATGTTAGTCTGTTTTTACCATTGTTGATTTAAAGTCTATTTTATCTGATATGAGAATGGCTATGCCTACTTGCTTTTGTTTCTATTTGTATAGAATATTTTTTATGGCCCTTTACCTTGAGTCTGTGCAAGTCCTTACAAGTTAGATGTGTTTCTTGGAGACTGCATATACTTGGGGTGTATTTTCTTATCCATTCAGCGTCTGTGTCTTTTAAGTAAGGCATTAAGACCATTCACATTCAGTGTTAGTGTTGATATGTGGAATACTGTTCTGTTCATCATGTTGGATGATACCTTGTTGTTTTGTTTTCCTTCTTATGCTATTGTTTTATAAGAGCTGTGAGCTTTAACTTTCGGATGTTTTTACACTGGCAGGTATCTATTGTGCTGTTCCATGTATAATGCAGTTCTGAGTATTTCCTGTAGGGCATTCTAGTTGTGACAAATTCTCTTAGTGTTTTCTTGTCTAGAATAGTCTTTATTTCTCCATCACTTATGAAACTTAGTTTTGCAGGATACAGAATTCTTGGCTGGCAGTTATTCTGTTTGAGAAGACTAAAAGTGGGGAGATTGGGTGGTGAAAGTGGCAACTGGTGGCTCTCAGGCAGATCTTGCAAGGTGACCCCTGAACTATCTCTATGTTTCTTTCGATACTTCTTGAGTCTTCCAGATTCGTGTAGTGAGGAAGGGTCTCCGCCATCATGGGGAGTGGAGACCTGGTAAGTGGAGGGAGGCCTGGGTTAGGGAGGATTGAGGCCAGAGATGGACTGGAGTTGGAGATGGAATTTGGCAGGAGGTGGGGGTGAGGGGTAAAAAGAAGGAGTAGATAAACATAAAGGGAAAAAAAATGGGCCTCAATCGCTTCTGGCTTGTAAGGTCTCTGCTGAGAAATCTACAGTAAGTCTAATGAGTTTTCCTTTGTAGGTTAATTTTTGCTTTTGCTGCTTGTAGAATTTCCTCCTTCATTTTTATTTTGGTCAAGTTGATGACTGTGTATTTTGGAGATGTCCTATTTGCTATGAATATTCCTAGTGTTCAATGACCATCTTGTATCTGGATATCTGAATCTCTGTTGATATCAGAGATATTCTCTTCAACAATTCCATCGAATAGGTTTTCCATTTTGCTGTTTCGTCTTCTCCCTTAGGGATATCTATAATTTGTATATTGGCTCACTTCACATAGTCCCATATTTCTCTGAGTGATTGTTCATTATTCTTTATTTTCTTTCCTGAATCTTTGACTGACTGAATTAGTTTGAGAGCCTTGTCTTCAAGCTCTGAGATTCTGTCTTCTGCTTGGTCTAGCCGAATGTTGAAGCTTTCTGCTGTATTTTGAAATTCCTTAAATGACTCTTTCATTTCTTTAAATTTTATTACATCCTTTTTTATACTGTCTATCTCTTTAGCAAGTTTTTTCATTTGTGCCTGAAATATTTCTTTTGGCTTCTTTGTGTTTGTTTTCAACTTTCTCTTAAATCCCATTCATCTTATTTGCCATTCATACTCTGAATTCCATTTCTGACATTTCAACAATTTTCTTTTGGTTGGGGTGTGTTACTGTAGATTCATTGTGATCCCTTGGGGGTGTGTAACTAGTTTGTTTTCTTCATGTTGCCAGAGTTCTTTTGCTGGTTTCTTCTCATCTGAAACCTCTTCTCTCAGCTCAGGGCCGGTAGGTTTGCAGTGCACATGTTCTCCTTAGCTGGGAACTTTCCTACCTGATGAGAAGAAGGAGAGGTCCCTAAATGGTATTTTTGTGACCTACTCTGGAGATTGACACTGCAGGGGAGGAGTGGATGAACTGAGAGCCTATAATGCAACTGTTCAGTGTTGTCCCATTCCCCTGTGATTGTCATAGTTCAGAGTGGTGCTGGATGCTCTTCATGCAGAATGGTGGGTTGTTCCTCAAGCCGCTGTTGGAAGCTTGGATTGGGGGGCTGGGCGAGCCCCTTTTGACCAAGGCTGACATTGCAGGAGATTGCACTACTCCATCTCCCCGCAGTGGTAACAATGGTAGTTGACAAGGCTATCTAGGCAGCGATCATGGATGTCACAGCTACAGGTGTTGGATCCAACCCGGCCCAGATGTGATGGTGGCTGGAGGCTAGCAGGTTGCTGGCAGACTGTTGGACTGTGGGGCAGTTCCAGCTAGGCAGCCAGTGGGAGCAGTGGTGGTAGGGCCATGGGGTCTGCAAGCAGTGCTGCAGCCTTTAGGGCAAAGCTGTACTGCCCAGTGTTAGTACTGGAGCCTTGGGGATGGGGCTCCGGGGCCTGAGGGCAGAGTCATGGGATGAGGTGGCAATACTAGAGCCTTGGAGACAGAGCTGAAGGGCTTCCCGCGTGTGGATTGCCCTCCACTGCAGGTACCTAACAGACTTGCGGAGTGGATCACCCATCATCTTTTCCTTCATTCTTAGTGTCCCCCGTTGCTTCTCCAATGACTCACAATGCTCTTTACAAGAAGGCCCATAGGAGGGCATCCATTTGCAACTCTCGATCCTCTCCATGAAAGCAGCATGCACAAGCAGCTTCTATCCTACCGTCTTGCCCCTGCTTCATAATTATTTTCCTATTATCTATGCTTTTGAGGTTTGTATGTCTACAGTCTCTGTATAGTGGATATGCTGTATAACAGCATGCTACTGCACTTGTCTTCCCAACTGCGTGTTCAGTGACATTACTTCGGTAGCTTTAAATTGACCACCATGGGACTATTTACACCACAGAAATCAGCAAATGCTACAAATCCAGATGTTTTTCTCCTGAATACCGATGAGGTATTTACCAGCACACCATACTTCAAGGCAGCCACCACTGACCAGAGATAACAGAACAGAATACATCATGTCTATCTCTTCCAAAACCAGCCATGCCAGTTATAGGCCATGCATGTGGAATGACTGAGAGCTGTGCCTGTGCCCTGTGGGAAACCCTGAAAGAGTTTTTGATTTTGAGGACTTTCTTCAGCTTGATAGCTACTTTGGAGGAGTTTTGAGTTATCACTTTGCTACAAGTTCTTCATCAGAACTGTATCCTGGCTTCCCTTGACATCTGGTGTTTACTCTAAGCTGAGGTTTCAGGGAAGGGAAGTTGGAGGCCAAGGGCAGCTCTTAAAGACAGATGGGCAGAGTGTCTGCTTTGGCACCAACCAGGGAATGGGCAGCAACAGTCTGAGTAAGCCCCACTGACCTGCAGGTGGGAAGAGCCTGCCAGGTCAGCCATGTGCGTGGCATCAGGAAAAGAGGAGCAAAGTCAGCCATGGTCACAATGAGGGCAGAACCCTCACTGTGGAATATTGTCACCCAAAAAGGGATGGGTGGCTGTAGGGCTTTCTGGATGGAAGCATAAACGATAAAGTATACACGTGCGTATCAGTGGACCCATTTGGGAAGACAAGGCCACTATGAGTATGGTTTTCTAGCAATCTAAACCTTATGTATCATCATGCAGGTCTTCACAGGATAAGCAAGAACAAGAAGACTCAGTTTTGTTCTCTAGTATAATTGAAGACACTTTGATGGTACTTCTGTCACCTGGAAGATAGACAACAGCCTGTAATCAATGCCTTTTTATTGTACAAATAAAACAGTCCATTAAATCCATTTATTTTTTTCAGAAAACACACACACATAGATGCATTTGGATACTCCTGCAAATTCATATTTTAGAACAGTGTTTCTCAAATCAGTTATTTGAAAGAAACCCAAAGGAAAAAGCAGATACTTCCACAATATGTCCTTGCTCTGTTGTAGCTTATAATTGTGAACTTTTGTAAATTGTTACAACCCTGGTTGAATGATGGGAATATAACAGGTTGTAGAATTGGAGAACATTAAATCTTTGTTTCTAATGGCAAAACATGTTTTTCTCATTTTCATCAGAATGTGTGATCCATGCCATTTGAAATCAAATTCCAAACACAATGAGCCATTAGTGTAATAGCTCATTACTAACAGCGGTCTTATAAATAATACATTCTTATCATGCACATGCAGCTTGCCATGAAGCCAGCAAAAGGTATTTGAGGCCATCGAAGTTTCGTTGCGCCAGTGTGACTGCAGATTAGAAGGACATCTCCATGTGAACCAAGATGGATGCCAATTTTCCCTGCAGAGAGTGAGGCTGGCCGTCTCTTTCTGCACATATGGTAGATGGATTGGTTAATCAGCGTCTGCTGAGTCTTGGGCCTAAAATTACACAGAAGCCAGACAACCACGGCTAGGCAGCCTTTGTTCACGGGTGCAAACAAGACAAACAATCACTTGTTATTTGGGAAAAAAATTAAAATGTTTATTTTGGACTTTTATTAAAGTGCCAATGGCTTTATAAAACAGCTATGTAAATCCAGACTTTTACAGCAAGTATCATTTGGGGGGGGGCTGTAAAGAAACAAATCTGCATGGAAAATTAATTTTTAAAGTTTTCCCTTGTATTTCAGTATTAAGGAGAAAATAAAGGGAGTCTCACATGTATTTTACAAACACATGTTTAAGAACAAATGATTTTTAACTGGAAGACATATTTAAGAACAAATAGTTTAATACCTAATTTTTTCTGTGTCATTAAGACTGAGCATTATGATGGCTTGATTTTGTGTTTTAGTAAAGCATTAACCATTTTCTCTACCTGGGCATTTATGGAATGATGCTGCATTTTTGGGAAAAGGGAATGCCTGTAGATTGTTGAGTACTTTCCAAATGGAATGGTTATCTCAGAAATAAAGTCTGGACAATTGAGGGATAGGACCCAGCAAATGCTGGTTTCTAATAACAGCTGTCAGAATTTGCTTAAAATCTACTTAATAATCAATGGGAATTATTTATTGCAATTTAAAAGACTATGTATTCTCTTTCTCTTTTTAAATTTTAGATGCTTTCCTTGCAGAAAAGAATAAAATACAGAATTACTGAAGGGACATAATAAGAAACCTCAATCACAGTCGTCTCTCAATGTGGAATATGATAGAATTAAAATCTATTGTTAATTTATAATATTTTGATACTAATAATAGGTCCAGATCAAATAGTTACTGATCTTTCCACCTGTGTATGCCTCATCAAAGGCCTAAAATCACAGACACCACTGCAACAGCTTCAGAACCAAGTGCCTATTAGGATACCGGGAGGTGATGTGTTTGCAGATGAGACCCACCTGGTGAGCCAGCCCAGCCTGACTCAGGTTTACTTCACTCAAATGTTTTCCACCAAATCTCTATTCCTCACATCTCCTCTCCATCATACCATTGGATCAGTAAATGAACAAATTCAAGAAAAATTGAAAAGTTTTTACCTGATATGGATCTAGTGACCATGAACTTCCTCTGCATTGGGAGCCAATCAGATGGGCATTGGAACAATGACCCATCTCACTGAGAACTGTGCATGGTGCAGGGTAGGAAAGTGAACTGGAGGGCGGGGCTTGTGGCAGGATGAAAAACAAGACACAATGGCAGAGGACAGGGGGCAGGCAGGGGCGTTTTCTGTGCAAAGGGGCAGGTGTTAAGTTCCTATAGTTTCCCCTCAAGAACTCTCTGGCAACTTCCAGAAATTACTTATGTACCTCTAGCATTGTCCACAGTGGTCACTCATTGGACACTTTTTTGAGCATGTTGTATGTGCTGTGCCTTGTGCTAGACATTAGATACTTTGTCCTCCCTTAAATATTTCAAAGTGCTTGCCAAACCTCCAACTGACCACATGCTGAGGGATCGAGGAAGTTTCGTGCTGAGAATCATTTGAGGTCTGATAGAGTAATGAGGTGTTTTGGATGTTTCAGGTGGAAGGCTTAGCTGTCGGATTCATGAGCGTGTGCTCAAGAGTGAACATGGAACTGCTGCATGCCTGCTTTGACTTGGGGCCTTTCCACGGACTCTGTTTCCCACATCCCGATGATGTTCTGGAATCACCGCAAGAGCTAAATGTCCAGGAAAGTCAAGGTACAGTGGCTTCCACAGGGACATGACAGGAAATTAAATCCAAGCCTTAGATACAACTCTGCTGTTTGCTAAGGGATAGAACTAAAAGACTTAGTTCCTTAGGCCCTTTAAGGACTAGTTCCCATGGCTCATCACATCCTTGTGCAAATATCTATGAGCACAGAGAGTTAAAAGTGCACAGGTATAGTTAGCCTTGCAGCTTAAGGTTTCCAAAACTCAGAACGTTCACTTTTGGAATGTTTTGTTAAAGTAGATATAAGTTATGGTGAAACATTACTAGTGTTTCAGGATTTTACACAACATACACACACACACACACACACACACACACACACATACACACACACACAAAGCCAAATATAACAAGTACATTTTTTAAATCAAGAACACAAAAAGTTCTATATGCTTTTAAGGCTTAATCCCAACAATTAATGCTGCTGTGTTTATGCCTTTGACAAATCATTATGTAGCATAGGTCTGTTATAAGTAGTCATTTTTAACTGGCTTAACTTATTTCTAGCTCTATGAAGTAATAGAATCAATTTTAAAATGCTGTCTATATCAAGATTTTCACTAAGTGAAATTAGGTAATCCCAAACTTTTAATTTATTTACTTTTAAATGATGTTTTAATTTAATGAGGCCTTATCACATGCACAGGTATCTTTGATACAACTCTGCTGTTTGCTAAGGGATAGAACTTAGTTAAGTGTTTGGGTTCTTATAGCAGACAGATGCAAGCAGGCAAGTGACCTTGGGTACATTAATTCACGTCTCTAAACCTGGGTTTCTTCATTTGTAAGATGGGCATAGTGGTAATATCTCTCACAGAGAGGGGTTGTGAAGTTTCACTGAGATAAGCCATGTAAAGTGCTTTGCACAGTGTCTTGAATAAACTAAATATTGATCATCATTAGCAATTGTTATCTCTTTGTGACTGGCCTTTCACCTACTTGAATCTTCCCAGGGTAAAATCAGCGTATTTTGAATTGCTCTGCTTTCTCCTCTCTGAAAGATTATATCAAGGTTATTCAAAAATAGGAAGAGGAGCACTTTGGGTGGTGGCAGAGGATTTGTCAATCTAGACAATAGCGGGTGACCATTTGGCTAATCTTATCCCCTGCATGGGAAAACCAGGCATATGGGTGTATAGGCCCCATCTGAATATACACACTTTATACAGAAAAATTCCAAAGCCATAGATGGACAGGTGTTTCCCTTTTATACTGATGACAATACCCTTCCCAAAAGAGAGATTTGAGGTCACCGTTGTTTGATAGTAAAGGCTCACTCATCCATGCTTCTCAGTGAAGAGATACCACAGGAAAGTTCTGAAGGAACTTTTCAGCATAAGACAATCTTCAACCATAAGTTGTCATTGTCATTTTCAAATGCTTAAATTCTTCTTCGAAAGCAGCTGTTTTTTTCCTCCCCTGTGGCTGTTGTTATGAGAAACAAGTTGAAAAGATATAGCGTGTTCCCGAATGACTCTCATGCTGCTAATATTCCGCACATAGAATGAACGGAATATTCCTGTCTTAGAAACTTCATTAGAGAATGAAATTCAAAACTTAAACTGAGCTCTGGACTTAAAAACACACATAATCTAGTATGTATTTGTCTAGCAAAAGCCCACAAAGATACAGAAACTAAGAGAAGTCCTAATTCTCTCTACCTCCTTTAATATTTTTACTTAAAATCAGTTGATCTAGGACAGGATGGTAAGTAAAGAAAAAGGAAAACTTCTCTTATCTTCCAAACCTTATTTATTTTTGAAAATCGGCTTTATGTTCATTGACTCAAACATGATTCTTTATGAAATTTTCACCAGGAAGCTATTATTGTAGACTTACAAATAACTCAGGGACGGAGTCACAAATCATTAACCCCTCATTATATCTAAGAAAAAAGTCATCAACACATTTTGCTGCCATCTTCCTATCAGCAGCAACAAAGAATGAGGCTCCAGAGAAAATTCTAAATGTACTGTGATCTGTTACTTTTTTTCCGATGAAAGTCTCAAGTGAAAGGAAATATAATTTCTCTAAAATGTGAACTAAAATTCTTGTTTCAAATAAGCAGACATCATTGTGTCTCATCTCCTATATTTTGTTTAGCACATTCTACATTTCAAAGGATTTTTATGTATATTCTCTCATTTTATTCTCATACGAGCAAGGGGAGCAAGGGGAGGTGAAGTTCTCTCTATTTTTTACCTGTTCAAGCTTGTCCACGGTTTTAAAACTCATCAGTGGCTGACCCAGAATGCAGATCCAGCCTCTCCCTGCTTTTGTGCAAGGTGACAGTCTTGGCAAGGTGACTTTTTTTTTTTTTTTTGCAAGGTGACTTTTTATCTTGGATGGCTTTGACTGAAAACTCCAATGATAGGTCTGCTACACTTAGATACGTGGTCAGTTTTTTTCACTTCCACAAGTTATTTAATGAATGATCACTTCAATGATTCATCAGTGACCTGCCCATATTCCTCAGACTTTATTTTGTGTGTATGTGCTCTGAATAGCCTATATCTGCCAAAATCTTCACCTCCATGTCTGAAGGCTTTTCGAGAACTGTGGAAAGCCACTCTGACCTGCTCAAGAGGCAGGCTGGGAGTGCCAGAAAATTAACACTCCAGGAGCTGACTTTGCTTCCCTGCCTCACATCCCTGCTTCTCTGCTGGTGTTTTCTCTACCAACTCCCAAATAAGTGATTGTATTTGAATCTTTGACTCAAGGTATGTTTCCAAGGGAATCTAGACCAAGACACTACTGGTCTGGGCTTTTCCTACCAGCTGTAAAAGATTTATTCATACACAACTGATTGGAGTATAAATACCCCAGCTTCTCACGCCTCAGGTGGGAAGACCCTGAGACATGAGTTTTGGGTGGTTTCCCAGGGTCCCAGCATGGGATTAAGTTCTAGCTGTCCACGGTGGTAATCCAAGGGATAACACAATTTCATTAGTTGCTTTCCCTTCTCTTGTCTCTTCCTCACTCTCCTACTGGTGCTTCCTGGAATCACCTTCCACATATTCTCAAATCCTTGACTCAGGTCTGGTCTTTTCCCATCCGCTGTGAAAACTTGCACTTTTACCTCCTTTCTGTCAAAGCCTTCCAGGATAAAAAGTCACTTTGCCAAGACTGTCACCAACCCTTTCAAACAGAATAATGTCAAGACTCAACGTTGTTAAACTCCTTTCTTTAGCTTCTTACATACATTATGATTAGCCTACAGTTCTTTATCATTTCAGCCTTATTAGAAGTTTCCAGTGAATCTAAATAGTATAACTATGTACATTCAATTTGCATTTTACCTGAATAATTTATGTATGTTTCCAAAGCTACGCATTTTGCATCTATAACCTTTTATACACTTGTAGATTTTTTTTATGTACTAAACCTTGGGACTAAACTGGGACCTATGGGAATAAGTTCTAAGGATGTAAGTTTTGTCCAAATATAGCGAAAAACTATTCAATGTTTATGTATTTTTTATTTAGTGGAGGACATAATTTAGAAGTAGCAAATTCCCATAATATTAGAAGAATTTGTAAAGAAACAGTCATAAACACTTAAAAAGGGCTTTCTGCTTATGTGGGAGATTGTACTAAATGAGATCTAAAATCCCATTAAGTGCTAAGAGTCTCTGAAAACTTACTGAACACACATAGGGATGTTCCATATGCCTGGACAGTTTATGAATATTTTTCTTCAGCGACAATAAAATGGTTCAAAACAATATTTTTTCCACTTGGCCCCAGTGCTGGCCTGGCCTGATGTTTAATCAAGCTGCGTCTTTTGTTAGCCACATCATCACAATGAAGATTTTGGAATCAAAATTGAGCTGGCAATTTTCTTGATGATGCATAAGGCAAAATAGGGCACAGCCTGCGTTTCCACAGCTGTATTGGCATCACTACATTTCATAGTTAAAATAAAAAAATAAAAAGCAAAAATCAAAACTTTTGTTCCTCATGTAGGCCGTCGCAATCTGGGCAGCATGAATCTCTGTTTTAAAAGACCCCCGCAAGCTTCAGATTTGTAAATCTCATTATGCGCCCAGGGCCCACCTAAGAAAGTCTCTGTAAAACTTGATGTGCTCCTTGGCAGGGAGAAATTTAATTTTGTATAACAGAATTGTGGGCTTTCAAAAGAATAACTAGTGTTGCCCCTTGTAACCAAGTCACCCAGGAAAAGTGTTGCTTATTATACATTTAAAAGGCCCTTCAAAATATAATTTTTGTAACATCCACATGTAAAACATGGCAATGTTGCTTTAAAATTTTTTAAAAATCACTGTTGCTGTCAGAAAATGTTTCTTTATGTCTTATTTAAATTTCTTTTCATTGAACTTAACATTCACATCTTTTTTCAGATACTCTCTTCTTTTGGGAAACATCTGGAACCACTCTCCATGTGCTGGAGCTAAAAAACAATGGCTATATTAAGCCTCGCTTATTGTATATTAAATAGTCCCAGGTCTTTTAGCCTCTCTTCCTATGGTTTCATTTTATATCCCTGAATTCCCTTCTGTTTTCCTTGATTCTTCTTTTATAATAACATCTACTCTAAATAGGATCGAAACACTTCTCTATAAAGCATAGCAGTATTTCTGCCAACATATTTGCATTCTATATCTCAGAAAATTTATTTTAACACCCAGTTCATTCTGTCATTATTAATATTTAACCCGTGACACACTAGGACCCTATAATAGTCTGCAAGGGCTGCCATAACTAATTATCACAAACTGGGTGGCTTGAAAAATAGAAGTTTATTTTCTCACAATTCCAAGGCCAGAAGTCAAGGTGTCAGCAGGGTTGGTTTCTTCTGAAGCCTCTCTCTTTGGCTTGTAAAAAGGGCCATCTTCTCCCTTCATCTTCACATGATCTTTCCTCTCTACCATCTGTGTCCAAATTTCCTCTTTTCATTTATAAGGATACCAGTCATGTCGAATTAAGGCTCACCCTAGTGACCTCATTTAATTTAATTACCACTTTAAAGACTGTCTCCAAATACACTCACTCGCATTCTGAGGTATTGGGAGTTAAGACATATGAATTTTCAGGGGTAGAAGGCGACACATTACAGCCCATAAGAGGCTCTGTGGTATCACCCTTCCTTCCTCTGGTCCCTGACAGGGTGGCAGTGGGGGTATGTGCTCAGGGTGAGGCCTGTTTGGGTATTTACATCCTCTCCTCCTGTAAGCCCACATTTTCCCCCTAGCTGGCCGTAAACTACACCCACCCCTCTGTCTCCGCAGCAACTCTCCGCTTCTCACCGAATGGGCTTCTCATTGCTCCTGGATTTCAGGTCCCCCTAAGGAGAGAAGCTGTGCTCTGTATCCTTCAGGGGCCTGGTCACCTCCACTTCCCAGGAGGCTAGGGTGGGTTCTGTGGCCTCTTTCCCGTCTCTCATCTCGGTGGCAACATAGTGTTATTACCCACTTAGTGTCAAGTGCCACCAAATTTGCCGTTTTTTTCATTGTGATTTAGGCTTTGGGCATCTTAGTTCTGCCTCCCCTTCCTCCTTGCCTTCCCCCAGGGTCCTGCGGTACAGTTCTTTGGTGCCTTGTGGCCAAGGCTGCACTGCAAGGCTGTGACAGCGCTTCATGTTTGTACAAGGCCTAAGGTACTAACTTATATTTGTTGCAATTTGAATTTTGTCTTTTTTTAGCCACTGAATATCTTTTAGTATGTGAAGAATAACAAAATTTCATTCTTCTAAAGCTTTAGCTACTCTTGCCAACTTTGGTTTTCTAGAATTAACTATGCGAATTCTAATGCTTTACTAGAGATGTTGTAAATCATATCAGACCTGTGCCCAGGCTGAATAGGTTATCTCCAAGGTCAACAGTCTCTAGACTCTTGCAGGGGTTCTCAGGGCACAGCCCATGGACTCGTAGCATACACCAGGTAGAATATGACCCAGACCTGAAACACAGAACTTGTTGTCAGGGACACTGCCCCAAAAGCTATCTTGGTGAGCCTTCTGGTTATTTAATAAAACCTATTGCTAATTTTCTATCTTAATTTTAATGCTGATTTTTAAACCCTTTCAAATGTCTTCAAAAACAACAGCAGCAACAAAAGATGGCAAATACTTAAGAATCCATTATTTTGCAGAGCGCAAGATAACTGGGATCTGCATTCCTGCTTTCCTCTTCAGCACTGGAGCAACCTGTGATATGAGTCAGCCTCTCTCTCCAACAGCCGGATTCATTTCACAATGCTGGAAATACAAACGCATTTTTATATAGGGCCTGGAGGTCTTTGAAAGAAAAGTGGCTTTATTTATATTCGTTATGATCATTATGTGCTGGGATTATTTTCTCAGTAGGCGATGTCTCTTTTGCCCATATTTATGAAGCAGGGGAGAAGGCATTTAATGAATTTCAAGGGTGTATTTGACTGTAAAACACATCTCAGTATATTCACATGTAAATAACCCTTTTATTTGTTCTCTCTGGTGACCTTTTTCCTTTTGGGGGTAGATCACAGTTTGTTGTTGTTTTTCATTTCCAAATAGAAGGCTGAATGATAATAACGAAAGATTATGCAAAAAAAAAATCCATGTTTAAAATAATGTTGATATGCCACTTGTGTTGCAGGATAATTATAGTAATTTGGCTATTACGCTATATGGAGTCAGGAGTTAGTTACTAGAAAACACAGTGATAGGGGTGATTCAAGGGATTTTCATCCCAACTGGCTGTTTGATCCTGCTGACTTTTCTCTTGAAAATCAATTGCTTGCGGAGAATGCTCTGAATTCCCCCTTGATTAAATCAGCCCATTGGTGGGCTGCACCCATTGCACTGAGGTCACTGTGAGTTCTATTTACAAAGGGATTTTGACGACTCTTAAAATATCATGGGCCAAATTTAATCTGAGCAAAGTGACTAAGGAAGCAATTACTAAAAAAATCACAGTTTTGCACATGGCAGCAAACAAAGGAAAATTTATTAATTCTAAAGCCCAAGATGAAGCCGTTATTTTGCTACTTGGTCACAGGCCTTCTCTCCACTGCATTTTGCTTGGGTTTTTGGTGTTTTGAGACCTCCAGGGACAGGCTTGCTATGCAAAAAACCTGGAAGAGGCACCTTGGAAACATCTTTGACAGCTTTTCTTCTCTTCTCAAGGTTATGAATAGATTCAGATTTTCTGTTTCTTTTGAATCGATGTTAGGAAATTAGATTTTTCTAGAAAAGCTTAAAATAGTATATGAATTAAAAAACCATTAGCATACAGTTGTGTATAAATATAGGTATGTGTATGTATATATACATAATATATGTGTATATGCATATATCTAACTCTACGGAAAAAGACTGTCTTTTTTATTGAATGCTGTTTAAATCTACATGAAATATTCTAGAATAAAGAGAAAAATAATCAAATCATAAAACAACATAAAAGGTAGCATTTATAATAAGGGTGGGGAAATATTCAGCTTCCCTAAAACTGAAATGAACATTAAAACCCACCATCTCCCCCCACCCCCTTTTGCTTACTGAATTGTAAATATGTGCTGTAATTAAAATATTTAGTTCTGGGGGGAAAGTACCATAATGAGCCCTGAGATTTTCTGACAGCTCTGAAGTTTGACTGATGTAATACTCTGGAATTAAATTTAGTCATTGTTACCAGAACCCATTAAATGTTCGTATTCCTTGACCTCAACTACAGCAAACCTGAGAAAATATTGCTAATACTATAAAAAGTTACATATTCAAGAATACTGACAAAGCTTAAGCTTAATACTAAAAACAAACAAAAAATAAATAAATAAGCAAATTAAAAACCCCTAATCTCCCACAAGAGGGAGATGGCTAAACTTGTCGATATCTTCTGGACAGAAGAGCAGCAGCCTTTACAAAGAAAGTTAAAAATAGTAAGGGGAAATGGTTAAGATATAATCTTATGTGAAAAAAAAATCAATGCAAAATGAATTGAAGTATGAATAAAACTACCTATGAAACATGTGTTATGAAGAATTCTGGGAGGTAATGAATTAAAATGACAAAAGTGATGGAGTCGTGAAAGTGGCACTAAGACAATGCTTTTATTTCCTCTATTTTTTAAAATGTGAAAACAATCTTAAATTTACAAAAAAGTTGCAGGTACTTTTTTTCCTTCTTGATCCATGTGAGAGGAAATTGCCAACATGGTGCTATATCACCTCTGAATACTTTAGTGTATCCCACAAAGAGGGATATTCTACTTTACAACCCCAAACATCCACCAAAACCAGAGAATTAACATGAATATGTTACTACCATTTAATCTTCAAACCAAAAACCCCATTTATGTTTCTCCATTTGTCTCAATGATGTCCTTCATAGCAGACAGATCCAGCCCAGAATAACAAACGACAGTTAGTTGTCACACTGTCTTTCAGTTCCGAACAGTTCGTCAGTCTTTCCTTGACTTTCATGACCTAGATAGACACTTTTGAAAATTATAGGCCCATAGTTTTGTAGAATGCACTTTAATTTATCCTCGTGTTTGGTGTTCCTTCAAGATGAGGTTCATGTCATGCATATGGAACTCTGGGTTCTCAGTCTATACTGTCTGGCATGACACATTTTCAGTCTGTCTCATTACCAATAATGTTGTGTGTCACTTTGGTCACTTGATTAAAGTGACTCTTTTAGGTAAAAGTTAAAATTATCTTAACTTGTCCCAGTTTGTGCAGAAGTATATAATAATTTCATTATTCCTGACTTCTGTATTGACTACTATGATTTTCACTTGTAATCAACTGATCCTGCTTTATTTCCCTCTTGGAGTTTCAGCTTTGCCCCTCCCAGCAGAGATCCTTGCAGCAGTTGAGGTCTACTTGGGTAAATGACGCTGTTCGTTGTCCCCATAAGTCAGTCCTTCTGGGCTTGAGCTGGCTTCGGCCTCTGGTAACTGCTGCTCTATACTCCATTTCAAATAAATGGTTCCTGACTCACTTTGAGACCAAAATAGATTTCACCGAGGCAGCTTCCTTGCTACCTCTAACTAGGATGCTCAGGAACTGCATGGACCCACCTTCTAAGGGCTCAGTCTGAAGCTTTACCCAAAATTTCTTCTCTTCTGTAGCTGTGATTATATCTCCTTCTTTTCCTTAATGTTGTCTTTACTTTTTACTCTCTCTTTAAAATTAGATTTTTCTGTGTGGTCTTTTCAAAGAACAAGCTGTTAATCTTTGAAGTCTGTGGGTTTCTTTGTAAAGTATTAATAACTGCTTTTGTTCTTGTGACCTCCTCCTAATTTCTTTAAATTTGTTTTGCTCTTTCTATTCTAGTTGCTTCATTAATTCATTTTCTTTCTTTCTTGTTTTAATATAAAAGCATTTGTTGAGATGAAAGACTTTTCCTCTACCAACTTCGGTCCAAGTAATTGGGGGACTGCAAATTAACTGACAATAGATTAACAGGAGAGCAAATTATTGTTATGTATGTGGAAGTACGCTATAGTAGTACTCATGGAAAAGCCAGAGGTAAATGTGTATATGCCAACTTAACAAAAGGGAGTGATAAGGCCTTGTGGGGATAAGGGGAAACTTCTCCTTTTCCCCAAAAGTTTGCTGAAAGATCAACTCACAGTTAGGGCAGATAAATGAGAGGAAGAGGTTTATTTATCCTGTGCACTGGTTGAATCACAGAGTGATTACCCAATATCCCAATGGGATCCAGATATTTTTATACCTCCTTTTAGAGGGGAGAGGAAGATAAGAAATATAAGAATTATAATTCTGTTTAGGGGCAATAAATGGTTGCTAGGGAGGATGAATTGATGGGGGAAACAGATTGACTTGTAAATTAGCCCAAAAAACAGATATTATGATTAAAATTATTTGGACTAGGTCTAGTTGCAGTCTTGATTTTCTTTCCTGCAACATAGTGAAATAACAGGGAAGGGAAGGGTAGTCAATTGTTCTTTTGATGTGTCTGTCTGGTTATGCAGATAGAGGACAAGCCCCTTCCAGGGGCCTGTTGTTCTCTAAGGGCCTTTAATTCAAAATACTCTTTATACCAACGAGTCATATTTTGGGATGAAATTTCCTGAGCTCCTTCAACCTCACTGGGAAAGTATGGAAAGTTCTACTTATCCTTTTTTTCTTTTTTCTTTCTTTTTTTTTTTTTTTTTTTTTGGTAGGGTCTTACTCTGTCACCCAGGCTAGAGTGCAATGATATCATCATAACCCACTACAACCTCCAACTCCTGAACTCAAGCAATCCTCCTGCCTCAGCCTCCTGAGTAACTTGGACTACAGGCTCATGCCACCATGCCCAGCTAATTTTTCTATTTTTTGTAGAGATGGGATCGTACTCTTGCTCAGGCTGGTCTCAAACTCCCAGCCTCAAGTGATTCTCCCACCTCAGCCTCCCAAAGTGCTAGTATTACAGGCCGGAGCCACTGCACTTAGCCCTCTACTGGTCTTTTTGATGCTAACGGAAATGGTCAGTCTCCTTGCTGCCTAGAAGCTCCCCCAGAGGGGTGATTAATGGCACTTCCTGTGCTAAGGGTCAGTTTTATTCCAATCAGCAAACTTCTGGGGGTGGGGGGGCATGCAGGGAGGAGGGGTCAATGGCTGCTGTATTTCCAGGAGGCTCTGATTGAGTTTGAATAATTTTTCTTTCTGTGGCTGCTGATAGTTCAGATATTTTGAGTTTAAAATAACTTCCATACCACATTGGTGGGTTGTTAATCTCTTCATTTCCTCCATTTGAAACTTTTCAGGAAGTTTCTCAAATAAGGAGCACGGCTGATTGCTATGGAGAAAAGACTAGGGCTAGAAGTTCTGAGGTTAGAGATCTCCAAAAGAGAAGAAGAACATAGAGCTCTTTGGTGTGTGCATTTTCATGATAAGGAGATGGTCATGGATATCTCTTATCAATGTAGAATAACTATCTTTGTTCCATATAATGTATTTAGCTTTGAATTATATTTAATATGATATAATATTTCCATTCCTGGGCCCATACTGTACCACAAGAAATTTTATAATGAAGTGTTCAGAGCAATGTCCTCCAAGTCTTGGGCACAATTTTGGCATGGGACCAGGAAAGAAGAATGGATCCTAGGCAACTTTTCTCAAGTCTCCTGCCCCATGTTGTTTTGCCTTTCACATTTGATCTACCATTCACATGTAATTGATTTTCATGTATGGTGTGATATAGGAATCAAATTTTATTTTAAAAAATGGATATCCAATTGACCAAGTACCATTTATTGAAAAGGTCATTCTTTCCCCAATTGCAGTACCACCTTTGTCATAAATTAAGTGTCCATAGATGGGTGCACCTCTTGGGGATTCTCTATTCTATTTGTCAGTACGGTACTGTCTTAATTACCATAGTCTTATGATAGATAAACTTGACACTGGTAGAGAAAGTCTTTCCACCTTGTTTTTTAAGATTGTCTTTTTAATTCTTCATTGTCTGATTTTCCACATAAACTTGATAATTAGTTTCAAAAAGTAATAACTTTTGGAATCTTGAATGGGATTACTTCAAATTTATAGATCAGTTTGGAAGGAACTAATGTCTTTAAATATATAGACTTCTAATCCCAAGCGTGGTATGTCCCTTTATTTATTGAGGGATAAATAAATTTCTTAATTTCTTTCTGTAGTGTTTTACGGTTTTCACATAAAGGCTTTATACATTGATGTTAGATTTATTCCTAGGTATTTGATATTTTTACATTATTGTAAATATCTTTTTAAAATCTTTGTTTTCAAATTGTTTGTGGTTATGTAGGGATTCAATGGGCTTTTTTATATTGACCTTGTATCTGGCAGCCTTGTTACGCTGACTTATTGATTCTAACTAACATTTATCTGTAGATTCTGTTGTATTTTTCCTGTAGAATATAAATTTTTATTTTTTACTTTCTAATCTTTATACTTTTAATTTTTTAATTCATTGGCTAATACTTCCAATAGAAGATACATTAGCAGGCATCCTTTTGTTGATATCAATATTAACTGGAAAGCTTTCAGTATTTCCCCACTAAGGATGACTTTGTGAATACTTGTTATCAGATTAAGGAAGTTTCCATGTTTCTAGTTTTCTGAGAGTTTTTATCAGGAATTGTTTGATTTTTTAATCAAATTGAATTTTATAAAATGCTTTTTTCTGTGCTTACTGAGAGGACCATATGATGATTCTTCTCTATTATTCTGTTAATAAGGTGAATTCCTTTGATTGACTTTTGTATGTTAGCTATTTTGTTAATCTCAATTTAGTCTTTTTTTACCTAATATGTGAAGAGCTCAGAATTTAGTCTTGATATATTATTCTTTTTCTGCAATGCTGGATTTTGTTTGCTAATGTTTTGTTAGGATTTTGTAGCTATGTTCATGAATGAGATTGGCCTGTCACTTTCACTTCTTGAAATGTTCTTGCCAGACTTTGGAAATGAGGTTATGCTAGCCTCATAAAACAATTTGAAGCATATTCTCTCTTCTATACATTGAAAGTTTATTACTTAGTTTATTTTAAAAGTTAGTTTTATTATTTCCAAAGAATAGAAAAGAAATACTTTTGGAGTACATGTGATAATTTAATACATTCATATAATTTGTAAAGATCAAACAGTGTAATTGGGATATCTATCACCTTAAATATTTATCTTTTCTTTATGCTAGAAACAGTCAAATTATTTTCTTCTAGCTATTTTGAAATACACAGTAGATTACTGTAACCTACGGTCACCCAATTGATCAATCAAACGCTAAATTGTATATCTTCTATTAAACTGTGTATTTGTACCCATTAATCAACGTTTCTTCATGCCCCCCTGACCACTAGCCTTCCTGGCCTCTGGTAACCACCAATATACTCTCTGTCTTCATGAGATCCACATTTTTAGATCCCACATGTGAATAAGGACATGTAATATTTGTCTTTCTGTGCTTGACTTATTCATTTAACATAATTATTTCAGTTCCATCCATGTTGCTGCAAATGACAGGATTTCATTCTTTATTAACGGCTGAAAAATATTCCACCACATGCGTGTGTGTGTGTGTGTGTGTGTGTGTGTGTGTCTATATACACCACATTTTCTTTATCTGTTCATCATTGATGGGCACTTATGTTGATTCTGTATTTTGACTATTATCAATAGTGCTGAAGTAAACATGAGAGTACAGATATCTCTTCAATATATTGATTTCCTTTCATTTGGATATACTCAGTAGCAGAATAGCTGGATCATATAATAGTTCTATTTTTAATTTTTAAGAAATCTCCATATAGTTTTCCATAGTGGTTGTACTAATTTACATTTGTACCAACAGTATATGAAGGTTCCCCTTTCTCTATATCCTCACCAGATGTTATTCCATCTTTTTGAATAAAATCTATTATAACTGGAGTGAGATGATATCTCGTTGTGGTTTTGATTTGAATTTCTCTGGTGACTAATGATGATGAGCATTTTTTCAAATACCTGTTGGCCATTTGTATATCTTCTTTTGACAAATGGCTATTCAGATCCTTCGCCCATTGTTTAATCAGATTATTTGGCGTTTTTTGCTATTGAGTTTTTTGAGCTCCTTATATATTCTGGTTATTAATCCCTGATCAGATGGGTAGTTTGAAAATATATGACAACACTAAACGGGACTGACAGACAGTGGGGAGGTGACACAGGCACTGCCTTAGCTATTTCCCAGTAGCTGTTCCCCAATACTTAGTGTTGTCACATCCCCACTGTCTGTAGAAAAATTGTCTTCCATGAAACTTAGGAACCGAGTGAAGGGCATGGGGGAGTGTTGGCAAGCAGGAGGTGAGTGTCAGGCAAGCAAGCAAAGCTTCATCTGTATTTACAGCTGCTCCCCATCACTCCTATCACTGCCTGAGGTCCACCTCCTCCCCACCCCGAAATGTGTAGAAAAATTGTCTTCCGTGACACTGGTCCCTGGTGCCAAAAATGTTGGGAATCGCTGTTCTACCAGATGCATTGGAGCTCCTTTATATGTTATTTTTCCTTTCTTTTTTTTTTTTTTTTTGCTTCCCTTAGAACCCTTTCTTTATCTGTAATCTTTGGGAGCTTGATTATTAAATGCCTTGCATAGTCTTGTTTGGGTTAAATCTGCTTCATGTTCTATGACCCTCTCGTACCTGAATATTGATATTTTTTTCTAGGTTCTCAAAGTTCTTTGTTATTAATTCTTTTAATAAACTTTCTATACCAATCTTGCTCTACCTCCTCTTTAAGGCCAATAATGCTTAGATTTGCACTTTTGAGGCCATTTCCTAGATCTTGTAGGCATGCTTCATTTTTCTCTTCTTACTATGTATTTTCAAATAAGCTATCTTCATATCACTATTTCTTTCTTCGGTTTGGTCAATCTGCTTTTGAGAGACTCTGATGCATTTCTCAGTTTGTCACTTGAATTCTTACGCTCTAGAATTTCTGCTCATTTTTTAAAAATTATTTCAATCTCTTTGTTAAATTTCTCTCATAGGCTTCTAAATTCCTCCTCTGTGTTGTCTTGAAGTTCACTGAGTTTCCTCAGGACAGCTATTCTGAATTCTTTGAAAGTTCACATCTCTTCATCACTCCAGGATTGGTCACTGGTACCTTATTTATTAATAGTTTCTCTGGTGAGATCATATTTTCCTGGATGTTCTTGATGCTTGTGTATGTTCGTTGATATCTGGGGATTGAAGAGCTAGGTGTTTATTTTAATCTTCACAGTCTGGGCTCATTTAAACCCATCCTTCTTGAGAAGGCTTTCCGAGTATTCAAAGGGAATTGACTGTTGTGATCAAAGTCTTTGGTCACTCAACCTTATCGGCACTAGGGATGCTGCCAGGAGCTTCTAAGAGTAAGGTCTGCAACTTATTCATTATTTACTTTTAAGTACCTAATAGAGTGTCTGTAACTCATCCTCCCTTGAACTTTGAATTGAATGATTTAACTTGAATCTCTAATCTTTTCTTTCTCCTCGTCCAACTGAGTGCCTTAACTTCATTAGTCAGTCTTTTCTGAAATCATCCATAATATTCAAACACTAAACAAAAATGACCATTTTATAATATTTTGAAGATAGAAATTTACATTTATAATTAAACTTTTTTGGAATTTTAATTGAATTAATAATATAATATATGAAACTATCTTCCCTTAAAAATATTAGGATCATGCAGTTAAAGCTGAGTTCTTTGTGATCAGCTTGCAATCCTGGTTGTCCCTCATCTCCCCAGAAATAGCCCTTGTTATAACTTTAGTATGTATCCTTCCAGACTTCTTTTTATGTACTTTTATATAAAGTCCATGTACTCATAGATTAAACACTACCTTTTTGAGGGAGTGGTTTTTACGTAAATGGTGTCATATGGATATGCAATGGTTAGAAATTTCCTTCTTCAGCTTTTTGAGATCTAATAATGTTGATATGAACAGGTCTAGGACATCCGTTTTACCTTCTGTATAGCACTGTATGGAATGTGCCACATTTGTCCTTGGATGGATATTTATGTTGTTTCCATTATTTTACTATTGCAAACAGTGCTACAATAAACATCCTTTTACATGTCTCCTTGGGCCCCTTGCAAGAGTTTCTACAGGTTACATTCCCAGGATTATTCTTGGTAAGCTTGGAGATACATAACTACCAAACATGACTGTACCAATGGCCTTCCTCCTGAGCCTTTCCTATTTCCCCAGTACTTAGTGTTGTCAGAATTTTTAACTTTGTCCAATATGATAGTTGTGAAAAGAAATGCCATTATTTTAATTCTATTCTCCAAATACTATTGAGGTTGAACACTTTTCATGTTTATTGGTCACTTACATTTCCTGTCAATTCATTTCCTTTGCCTATTGGGCTGTTTTTGTTTCTTGGAATTCGATCACTGGCCTATTATATCTCTTGAAAATATTTTCTTCATGTATCTACTTATTTTTTTAAACATTTTGAGGGTACTTTTGACAGAATTTTTAAATCTTGGTGTGGTCAAATACATCAATATTTTTCTTTTATGACTTCTGCTTTCTATATTTCTAAGGAAGGATTTCCCCCACCTACAATATGATAGAAATATTTGCCTATATTTTCCTCTAGTAATTTCAAAGTGGGTTTTTTAAATCTTCAGGCTATAATCTAATGCTTTTTTTTTTTTTTTTTGAGACAGAATCTCACTCTGTTGCCAAGGCTAGAGTGCAGTGGCATCATCATAGCTCACTGCAACCTCAAACTTCTGGGCTTGAATGATCCTTGAATCAACCTCCTGAGTAGCTGGGACTACAGGCACGTGCCACCCTGCCTGGCTAATTTTTCTACCTTTTTGTAGAGACAGGGATCCCATTCTTGCTCCGGCTAGTCTTGAATTCCTGACCTTCAAGCAATCCTCCTGCCTCAGCCTCCTAAAGTACTAGGATTACAACCATGAGCCACTGCTCCTATCCTGCAGTGATTTTTGTGTGTAGTATGAAATAGGGGCCAAAACTTACTTTTTCTCATATGCTTAGACAACACTATCAAATATTTTATTTTTTTCCCACTAATTTGAAGTGCCACCTTTAACATATGTCACCATTTCATAACTATATGGCTCTATTTCTGAATTTTATTCTATGAATTTTATCCTGTTCTATTCTTACCTAATAACCTACTGTTTTAATAACTATGGCTTTATAATATGTCTTAATATTCAGTAAGGAATTTTGCCTACTCTGTGTTCTTCTTTCTTAAAATTTTGTTTAGTCATTATTCCTCCATATTTACTCCTTTAGAATCAGTTTATTTCATTACACACAAAATACTATTGAGATTTTTGATGGATATTTAAAAATAAATGTGAAAAACATAAGACTATATATTATTTATTCCTAAAGCTTTCAGGGTGCATTACTTTGTATTCTCTATGTATTATTCCTATTAGATAAGGAGTAGGGTAGATCCAAACTATTGTGGGACCTAAAGTGTATACAATTTGGAAGCCTCCTTAGGGATAATTATGAAAAATAATGAATGCAACAGTAGATGCTGTGCTTCAAGAGGCCTGTGCCAGGGAAGTAGCTCTAGCTTTAATAGCTTCATGGTAAACCCACTTCAGATAAGCAGTCTCACTCAGAGAAAGTCCTGGCAAATTGTGCCTTCACTCCCACTAGAGTAAATCACTAGTTCATAACTTCCAAGTCACTTAGGTGGTGTAAGCCATAAAATAACAATTAATTTTTCAGCCTCAATCATATTTTTAGTTGTATGTTACCTAATACCACTGCCTCTGCTTTCCCTGGGATAGCATCTCACATTTGAGGATCTCAGGGTACATTATGAACAGTAACTAATTAAAGCTCACAAAACCCCAGAGACACGGGAAAGAGAAACATAGCATCACCTCGCCCAGTTCTGAAATACAGCCTCTTCTAGGGACAAGAATGCCAGCTGCTTAATAATAGACTGCAACACCTCATGACAGTTTAGCCAAGGCAATTAGTCATTGTAGTTGGTAATTGTCTCATGAACATTGGACTGTCAAACAGTTAAGTCACCAGGGTTATTAGTTCATCACAAATCTGATCCAATCTTTAACACTTTTTACTTTTTAGTAATCTTGTCCTAATTATAAAAGAAATATATGCGCAGTGAATGTCTACGTTTCTTTTCGTTGCATTTTCTAGTTCTTCAAATTTAAAACTTAAAATAGGAAGGAAGTATATTTTTAAAAAATAAAGTATAACTTAAGAATAGGAAGTTGATATAAATGTTTTCTTCATTCACAAGTCTGCTGCTGAGTAAAGCTAATCATTGATAGTAAAAGTCAAAATAGTGGATACTGTTGAGAGGAATATTGACTGGATAGGGAGATGAGGGAAGCTGGTGCTGGAGATGTTTTATGTATTCATCTAAATGGTTTTTAAACAGGGGTGGACATAGTAGAAATTCACTGAGCTGTACACTTTTCGTAGGTGTGTTATATCTTGACAACAAAGTCTGTTAACCTAAAAAGCGTGCTGCTCTTGTCATCATGAGAATGGTAGAAACCCCACATAGTCTACCTGGAAAACCTGCAAGGTGCAAGACATATTCAGGAGCTAGAGATGTGATACTTTTTATTTTCCTCAAAGCATCTTTCTTCAGAAGAGAGATTCTAAGTGTGTTGCCCTTCTCTTCTCAGGATATTTTCTCTTCATGCCAAAAGAGCTACCTTTTAAACTGAGATGTGATTCACTCTCATTGTACCTTTAACATTTTGCACCTCTCCAATTATGCCCTTTATACCTCCCTCAGCATCTAATTTTTCTCTTAGAATTTCATTCTGTTTCATCCACATACATCTTTGCCGGAAGTAAGTATGAGGCATTAATGATCTGGTAATTTGGGGTCGAGAAGTATCTGCAGGGGCTGTTGCCCTGGCAGACACTAGAACTCTGTGGGAGAGGAGGAAGCAGAGAGGACCCTGGGCTGCCTCTGGCCTTACAGTGTCTGATGTGATAGTTAAAAACAAGACAGCAAAGCAGTGGTGTCTCTGGAGCCTCCAGTGGGCCCAAGGTCCCTCCTACATCTGTGACAGCACTGCCGAGGCAGGACAGCCACCTGGTAGAGCGTTCCAGGGATGCTCCGAGCTAAGGCGGGAGGGCTGAGAGCAGATGTCCTGGCTGAGAATTCCCCAGCAGTGGGCACTGGTAGAGGTAGAAAGCAGAGCAAGCAATGTCCTCTCCCCATCACCCTCCTTCAGCATGGAAAGATTTGAAAAAAGAAAGAGAGGGGAAGGAGGGAGGGAGAGATGGAAGAGCAGGAGGAGGAGGAGGAGACAAAATGGGAAATCCTTTTTCTACTATACTTTTTATTACAGGTTAAATACATGAAGCCTACCCTGATTATTGACTTTCCAGAATATATTAAAACAAGAGTGCTCAACTCCAGTTCTTCTTGCTTAGAAAATAGAAAAGTGAACATCGTGGTCACTGGCAGACCACAAGTTCACAGTATTTCCAAACAAAGAGCAAGCAACCCTTATGCTAACCCTTGGCATTAGGTGGCACCGATGTAGCTAATTGTAGTCTTTTCCACCTTCTGTCTTAAGATCATTTCAAAGCCTGCCATCCAGGAAGTTGATAATCCATTGTTTGTAAACTTCAAAGGTGGTGGGGCCACTGTCAAAGGATCCCACTGCCCAGCGACTAGCAGAGGTAGCATGGCATGGCCTCCTGAAAGCCAGGCCTGGGCCAGACCCACCATGCATTGTTTCACTTCCACAACTCCCCCCGGGGGCAGCTGTCTTTTATCTCCATCATGCAGATGAGGGCACAGAGAGGTCAAAGAAAGAACTTGCCCAGAATCCCTGTATCAGTGTCAACATTGGGTGGGCTGCAGATACCCTGCTCTTCCCACTTCAAAGTATTGCCTTCTGGAATAAAATTCTTCAGATATGCTGTAGTTTAAAAACACATGACCACGCTGACCAATTTCCTGTGGTTCTGCAGGTATTTATCATCTATTTTCTGTCCTTATTCTGTTCTTTCTCTCACAGATGCTAAGCTCAGGAGTGACAGTCAGAGTTCGCAAAAAACAGTCGAGGAGCCACAGGAACCTGTCGCTCCAGAGGCCACGGAAAGCACCCAGGTAAGGCAGAATATTCTCCCATGCCCAGGGCACAGGGATGGGCCTGGGGGCTACTTGGGCCACCAGGGGTCCCTGTTTCTGGAATCACTACCAAGATGTTCTAATGCCTGATGCAGAAAAGGTCTCACTAGCACTAAGGTGGGGGAGACCACAGGCTGGGTACAGCAGAGGCCTGTGTGTTGGTAACAGGCAAATCACAGCCTCACTGGTGCTCCAGAATGCAGATCAGAATGGAATATCAGCCCTTCTCTGCCTTCCTCCCTCCCCACCCCCAGACTTCAGAGGACTGAGGCAGATAAAGCTGCTCATTTAAAGCTCATTGGGAAATGTAGACTTTCTGAAGAAATGTACACAGTATCTGCATACTCAAATGGAGCAGCATTTTCCCTGATCGGGCCCTGCAAACTACAGAAATGCCACCATAGCTCTCTGGAGAGTGTCTGGGCTTCATTGTCCCTGCCTGGCCTCAGAAGGAGCTTCCTTCCGTACCCTCATGCCACCAGTGTGATGCTAGTAGAATGCCGTGTGTGCTGCTGTTATTGCCCTAGCCAAAAAGGGGGATGTACCCACACCAAGGGTATAGAATCAGCTATGTTATAAACCAGATGGGATTTGGTGGAGGGGCCCAGGAATCCAGCCATCTTTCCATCTCTGCCAACCTCTGACCGCTAATGGATTCACCGTGATATAAAAGTGCCCATATTTTCTGGGCTCTGGGTCTTCACATACTCCTATAGGGCCTCAGGGTATGTCCCTTGTGTCCTCAGGAGCAAGGCTACTCAGGTCCCCTCCTTTTCAGAAGACTTCACCAAGAGGGTGCTGCAAGAGTAGGGAAAACAAATTGACTCACATCTAGGTTAATGTTGTCAGCCTTGTGCCACATCAGCACTGTGTGTGGCCAGAATCTCAGGGTGTGTTTTACACTGCACAGCTCCTCCAGCCTCTGTTCTACTGACTCTTCTACCCAGCTGGGCCCAGAACCCCTCCTGTTTCCCAGGCAGTGCAGTACCATTGCTTCCTGGCCTTCAGCCTCCTCCTCTCTTTTTTTCCTCTTTCTTGTCTTGAACAAAACAATGTTCCTCTTTACCCATCAATTCATGCAAAGAAATTCTGAAGATAAAGAAGAAGGAAGGAAGACCTGAGTCTTAGCACTAGGCCACTTGGATTATCCTCCCTGATTTTCATGTTTTCTCTATGGAAAAATGCATTCTGATCCCCCGAACCAAAAAAGGACCCAGCCTATAACATTACAAGTGCTGATCTATTCTTTGCACAGAGATTGGGTTCTCCTGATGGTCAGGCACTCTGCTAGGTGCTGAGGGTACCCAGGAGACTAAAACACAGCCTTAGCCTTCAAGAGGTTATGGGATGGCAGGAAGAAGAGAAGTCTTCAATTAAGTATGTGGAAACGGTATGGGAAACATCCCAGAAGAGGGGACTCAAGGGAGAACTGAACTTTTTAAAGAAGATTGTATGGCATGGATTAGATTGAGAGAAATGAAGCTGATGAATGGAATTAATAAAATAAAAGTGCAAGGGACTTCTGCTTCTGCTAAGATGAAGTAAAGCAACTGGATTTACTCTCCTGCCTAAAACAACCAAAATGTGGCTAAAATATATGAAACGACAGTTTTCAAGATACTGCTCATCACTGTAACAAAGGACAGTGATGCCTGAGAGATGGGAAACAAGCTAAGTGCATCCTATGACTTCCCCAGCTTATTACCTTGAGAGAATTTCCAGGCCACAACACAGGGCAAGAAGAACCTATGTTGTTTTGAGTTGAAGAGACAGATTTTTAAGTTCATGGAGAATAAAGCCACTAAAGGTTGAAGGACAGAGTACCATAAAGGAGAGAACTGCACAGAGAGAAACATCATTGATCAGCAGAGGATCACTCTTGAGTATTCCAGTGAGTGCTGATCAGACCATGTATGTGAGGAGACTACTTAAGGTCAGGCTGAGGAAAGAACCTTCCCAGACTAGACTTAACAATGCCTAGTGTTTATACAAGGTTAGGAGGAGTACCTGTTCTCACCAACCAGACTGGAAAATCTTATGAATCAGAAGACACTGAGAGAATGCAAAGATGAATTTTTTTCAGTAGTGGGGAATAATTAGCTCTAGAGAGGGCACTGCCAGTTATGTTTAACAGATCATTAGAGCAAGAACCAAAAGGAACAAACTGTTTCCAAGAAACTTAACTGAGTTCCAGAACTAAGTTTAAGACTATTTGTAGGAATACAAAATTACCTAGCACCCAACTAGGTAAAATTCACAATGTTTGGAATCCAGTAAACTTACTAAAGGTACTCAGAAAACTGGGACTATATTAATATGATGCATAAGGGAGGGAAATGAATCAATTGAAACAAACCCAGATATGAAGAAATGTTAGAATTAGTGGTTAAAAACATTAGAATTGTTATTATAACTGTATGTTCCAAAGGTTAAGGAGAAACATAAGAAGATATAAAAATACCCCCAATAAAACTTCTAGAGATTAAAAACTTCAACAGGCCAGGCGCAGTGGCTCACACCTGTAATGCTAGCACTCTGGGAGGCCAAGGCAGGCGTATTGTTTGAGCTTAGTTCAAGACCAGCCTGAGCAAGAGCGAGACCCTGTCTCTACTAAAAAAATAGAATGAAATTAGCTGGACAACTAAAAATATATAGAAAAAAAAATTAGCCGGGCATGCCTGTAGTCCCAGCTACTTGGGAGGCTGAGACAGTAGGATCGCTTGAGCCCAGGAGTTTGAGGTTGCTGTGAGCTAGGCTGACACCATGGCACTCTAGCCTGGGCAACAAAGTGAGACTCTGTCTCAAAAAAATAAAAACTTCAATACATGAGATGAAAAATACAGTGGAAGGATTAACCACAGGTTAGACATTGAAGAAAAGATTAGCGAACTTGAAACAAAGATAAGTGAGAATTTTTTTAAAAAGGTCAACAGGAGTTAAAGACCAGCCTGACAAGAACAAGACTCCATCTCTACTGAAAATAGAAAAAATTAGCCAGACATGGTGGCATGTGCTTCTAGTCCCAGCTACTCAGGAGGCTGAGGCAGGAGGATCACTTGAGCCCAGGAGTCTGAGGTTGCTGTGAGCTATGATGATGCTACTGTGCTCTAGCCCAGGTGACCAGAGTGAGACTCTGTTTAAAAAAAAAAGTAGTCACTAGTCAGTATCAACATCTGTAAGCTTTGGAATAACTTTAAGGACCTAATATATGTGTAATGTAAGTTCATATAAAGAGAGAGAGGTTGAGACAGAAAAAAAATATTTGAAGAAATAATGACAGAAAAAATTCTAAATTTGATGAAAATGGTAAACTCGTAGATACAAAAAGCTCAGCAAAAACAGGAACACCAAGAAAACTAAACCAAAGCCAATCATAATCCAATAGTGACAAACCAGTGATAAAGAGAAAATCTTAAAAGAAGCCAGGAGTGGGGGGGGGAGGAAGTCAAATTAGGAAAAGAGGAACGAAGGAAAAACTGATTAAGAATAACAGCAGATTTCTTGTTAGAAATAATGTAAGCAAGAAGACAGTTGAATCACATCTTTAAAGAACTGGAAGAAAATAAACTACCGCCCTAGAATTTGATACCCAGTAAATATTTTTTATTCAAAAATAAAGGTGAAATAAAGACTTTCGCCTACACACAAAAGATGGAAGGACATATTACTAGCAGACCCACATTACAAGAAATGTTTAAAGAAAATTTTTCAGGCAGAAGGAAAATGATACCAGATGGAAATCTGGATCTACACAAAGGGATGAAGAGCACTGAAAATAGTAACAAAATAGGTAAATGTATAAGATTTTGTTTTTAATATTCATACCTCTTTAAAAGATAATTGACTTCTTAACAATAAAAACAACATAGTGTGGGGTTTATAACATATATAAAAATAAAATATATGACAATAATTGCACAAATACTTTGAGGGGGGAAATGTAAGTATGCTATTTTAAGGTTCTTATACTATACCTGAAGTGGTATAATGTCATCCGAAGACAGTCTGTGATAACTTAAAGATGTACACTAAAGTTACAAATCACATTCAGGGAGTTATATCTAATAAGCCTACAGAAGAGACTAAATAGCATCATAAAATACACAGTTAAACCAAAAGAAGCCAAAAAGAGAGGAAAGAGGGAAAAAAGAACAGATGGGACAAATAGCAAGATGATAGACTTAAATCTAACCATACCAATGACTGCATTAAATATAAATGGTCTAAATATTACATTTAAAGAGCATATAAATCAGGTCTTAATTTTACAATATACTACATTTGCTGGTGCTATTTTTATACAATAAAGCAATAGCTTTGCAGTAAAATAAGAGAATTTATAATAAAACAACTTCATTAATCATGAAAAAAACAAGCAAACAAAAACACCATTGATCAAATAGACCCAGTTCACATCTATAGAATACTACACCCAATAATAGCACAATATGCATTCTTCTCAAGTGCAAATAGTACATTTATCAATATATACTATATTCTGGGTGAAAAATAAGTCTTAATCAATTTAGGATTCAAGTCATCTAAGGTAAGTTCTCTCACAACATGAAGACATTTCAAGAAAATAAAACTAAATCAATATTCCTCATGAACATTAATGGGAAAATTGTGATAAAAATTTTAGCAAACTGAATCAATATATAAAAAGGATAATACATCATGACTAAATAAGATTTATTCTGGGAATTCAAGGTTAGTTTAACATAAGAAAATCAATGAGTATAATCTGCCATATTAACAAAGGAAAAGAGAAAAACCATGTGTTTATCTTATAAATGCATAAAGGGCATTTGAAAATCCAACATCCATTCCTCATAAAAACTCTTAGAAAACTAGAAGTAGAAATTTCTCAATTTAATAAAGGTTATTCTTGGAACCTACAGTAAACATTATGCCTACTGGTAAAATACTAAATGCTTTACCCCTAAAGTCAGGAACAAGACAAAAATATCTGCTCTCACCACTTCTATTCAAAATTGTACTGGAGGTTAAGCCAGTACAAAAAGACAAGAAAAGAAATAAAAGGCATCCAGATTGGAAAGGAAGAATTAAAACTGTCTTTTATTCATAGACAACATGATTTTCTATGTGGAAAAATCTGATGGAAGCTACAAAACAACTACTAGAACTAATAAATTATTTAGCAAGTTTGCTAAATATATACAAAAGCAATATATAAAATTCAGTTGTATCTCCATATAATAGCAATAAACAACCAGAAATTGAAATAAATATCATTTATAATAGTACAAATATATTAAACACTTACAGGTAAATCTGACAAAAGTTGTTTAAGACCTGTGTACTAAAACTACGAAACATTTCTGAGAGAAATTAAAGAAGATTTAAACAAATGGAGGGATATGTTCATAGGTTAGAAGACTTGATATTATCAAGATATCAATTTTTCCCAAACTGATTTGTAGATTGAGTAAAATCCCAATCAAAATTTCAGCAGGAATTTTTATAGAAGTTGACTTGATTCCAAAATTCATGTGGAAATGGAAAGAACCTAGAATAGCCTGAACAACTTTGGAAAAAGAACAAAGTTATAGGACTAAATCTAACTGATTTCAAGACTAATCATTATAAGTTTCTTGTAATGAAGACAGTGTAGTATTAGTGTCAAGGTCAATAAATAGATTAATGAAATAAAATAAAAAATTCAGAAATAGACTCCACACATACAGACTACTGATTTTTGACAAAAGTACATGGCAATATAGTGAAGAAAGGACAATTGTTTCTATCTGAAACAACCGGATATCCATACAAAAATTAAAAAAAAAAACAACTCAATCCATACCTCATTCCATATACAAAAATTAACTACAAGTGAATGTAAAATAAACTTATAAAACCTCTAGCAGAAAATATAACATAGGGGAAAACCTTTGTGACTTTGGGTTAGGTAAGATTTCTTAGATACACAACATCAAAAGCGCAATACACAAAAAGGAACAAGTTGATAAATAAGACGTCATCAAAATTTAAAACTTTTTCCTATTGAAAAATACTGTCGGCCGTGCGGTGGCTCACGCTTGTAATCCTAGCACTCTGGGAGGCCAAGGCAGGATGATCCCTAAAGGTCAGGAGTTCAAGACCAGCCTGTGCAAGAGTGAGATCCCGTCTCTACTAAAAATAGAAAGAAATTAGCTGGACAACTAAAAATATATAGAAAAAATTAGCTGGGCATGGTGACACATACCTGTAGTCCCAGCTACTCAGGAGGCTGAGGCAGAAGGATGCTGGATCCCAGGAGTTTAAGGTTGCTGTGAGCTAGCCTGACACCACGGCACTCTAGCCCAGGCAACAGAGCAAAACTCTGTCTCAAAAAAAAATAATAAAAAAAAATAATAATAAAATAAAATAAATAAAAAGAAAAATACTGTCAAGAATATGAAAAGACAAGCCACAGACTGGAAGTAAGTAATTGCAAATCATATATCTGACAAAGGACTTGTTTCCAGAGGATGTTTTTTTAAAATTCTCAAAGTACAATAATACAAAATAAATAACCTAATAAAAAAATGGGCAAAAGACTTGAACAGACACTTTCCAAAAGATGTCATACAACATGAAACGACACTCAACCTCATTATTAATTAGGGAAATGCAAGTTAAAATCACAACCAGATACAACTATATGTCTATTAGAATGACCAAAACTGAAAAGATTAAGCATTGCAAATGTTGGTGAGGATGTGGAAGAAATGTGGTACATTTATTCTATGATTCCATGAAATACTCAGCAACAAAAAGAAATAAACTATTGACACATGCAACAACACAGATTTCAAACTAAATATGCTGGGTAAAAGAAGGCAGATTCCACCCCCCTCAAAAGAATAAATACTGTATGATTTCATTTATCTAAAATTCCACAAAATACAAACTAATCTGTAGGGACAAATATCATATCAGTGTTGGCCTGTGGTCAGTAGAGTAGCACAGGGTGGGAGGGAGAGGAGCACAGAAACAGAAGCTTGGGGGAGTGATGGATATGGTTGCTATTTTGATTATGGTGATATTTTTACGGGTGCAAACATAAGCCAAAACTTTTCAAAAGGTATACTTTAAATATATGTAGTTTATTGTATGTCAATTCTATCTCATTTAAAAAAAACCTTAGTGCAGCTTTCAAGAATAGAAAAATAATAATAAGGAAGTAATAACTAATATCTACGGAGAGTTAGAAGGTGCCTACACTGTGCTAAGCATCTGTCTATGTGTCAATCTATCCTTATTTTACCCTCATGACAACCTTATGAAGTAGATAAAGTAGATACTCTTCTCATCCCATTTTCACTGACGAGGACTCTGGGGCTACATAACTTTCCCAATGCCACATGGCCCATAACAGTGGAGCCAGGGTCTGAGCCCTGGGAGCTCGCTCAGAGCTCAGGCTCTACAGCACTGTAGGTGTCAATTAATTTTTGTGTCTTCTTGTTGTCATTTGCAGGAAAAAATCACAGGAGAAGCTGCATTTGAGGAACCTTTACCAGCCGTCCAAAGTGGAACTATTATTGAAACGGAGGTAGGGCTTGAGCAGGGCCTTTGCATGCCTGCTGGCCGCCCCATAAGCTTCACTCCTTTCCACCTCCAAGTCCTCATGTGCCCTTTCCTCCTCCAGGCCCCTCTGTCTCTCTCTACCAGTTCACAACAACCTCCTTCATAGGACCCACCCCACAAAGCCTCACCTGACTAACTCTGACCCCACTGTGATTATTCCTTTATTCTGAACCCTCTATATAGCTTAGACTGTAGGTTACATTTTCTACATAAATTATTTGCAACAATTTCAGTAAGTACAATTTTTCTCTCCTCCCCATTGCCCAAACAGAAAACATTTTGGAGACGCAAAACATGTGTAAGAATTTTCTCCATATCATACACACATGCATATGCTCATCTCCATACCTATATGTATCATATATCATTCACATGCATCTCAGGTTCAAGTAACTGATCCCTCCTGTGACGGCTTCAGGCCAAGGGGTGGTGGCATCTTCCACCAGTAGCCACCCCTGGACACTTCACCTTCCTTTGTTGGTTTCCCTTCACCCCACCCACACTTTTGCAGGTGGGCGTTTGTTAAACCAGATTTGTCCACTCCATTGGAGTGTCCCTTCCATTTCCTGTCAGGCACCTGAGGATTCAGGAAGAGATTGGCAAGGCCGTGCAGACCCTGCTCAGGATTTTGGACTTTTCCTAAGGAGTAGAGGAAGGCACTGTAGGCTTTTGAGTGGGAGGTTGGCGTGATCAGACATTTTCCTTCCCCAGTGATGAGCACAGTGCTGGACTTTCTGGAGACTCCCAGGAGCCTCTTGTTGCTAGGCCGACTGACCCAGCAAGAGTCAGCCTGGGAAGCCCAGGGGCCCCTGAAGAGGGAACAGGGCATGGGGTTGTCATATCCATGGAGGCCCTGAGCCAGATTCACTGAATACTAATGCCAGACATTGGAGTTCTGCCAGAGAGCCAGATTCTTCAACCCCATTCCTCTCCAAATTCTGACCAATGAGGGAGTCTACCCAGAAGTCAGCAGATGATAAAAGTACCACTTCCTCATGGCTGACACTGAACTAGAGAATAAAGCTTGGACCTGGGACACAAATGGGCTTCCCATTTCTCCCTACTAAATTAAATGTCTACACCTCCTTGTAGACAGGTCTCACCCTTAGGGAAGGGTCTTACCCTCTCCCAAGCTGACTGTATGGAAGGGAGCAGAAAGTGTACAGTCTGGGATGTGCTGCCAGAAGGAGACCGCTCTGCAGGTGCAGGGCAGGGCCTGTTCTTCGCAGCTCACTTTAGTAGATGCTGTTGGAACCCCACCCATGTTCCTTTAGCGCTTATCCCTCCCAAGCACCCTGAAGATGAGGACAGAAAGTCTTTTTCCAATGCTTTGTTGTAGCAAGTCAGGCTCTTTGGGGAAGCAGCCATCAGCCAAGGAGTGAATCAGTACCCCAGCTCCTTCACCTCTTAGGGGGGACGGCTCTGCTGTGTATCCCCCTGTCTCGCAGAGATCTCGATGGGATTGAGTTCACTGTGGTAACCCATACCTTAAAGTACCCTATGTTGGTATCCTTCCCTCCCTTGCTTTTCTTCCGCACTCCCATCACGAAATTTCCTGGCTTTGTTCCCCAAGTCAACTACTGACTCTCAGACCCTTAGCTCAGGGTTTGCTTCTGGGGGAACCCACACTAGGAGACTCATCAGCCCACAGGTTACCCCTTGTGCCCTGGGGAGGAGAGAGTGGAGATGCAGCAGAGAGTAGCAGTTTTCTCTCTGAGATTCCTAAGAGGGGGGCCATTCCTTTATGAACCCTAACAAGGATATGGAGGGAGGGACATGATGCCCCCTGCCCCACATCAAACACATAGGAACCCCAGAGGACATCTGAGTCAACAAGGTGGATCGATCTCTCATTTTTATCTCCTATCCCTTCTGGAAAAAAAAAACAAAACACTGAAATGACAGTAAAGGAATAAAAGGGCACAAATCCACAAAGACAAGACGAAGAGGAGATATTGGAAGACAGCACTTTAAAAATATTGAGAATAAAAAAATCAATAGAGGAGTTTACACTGGCTTAGCACAGCTGAGGAAGGTGAAACTCAAGCATCTTTATGGGAGGAGAGACGGGTGGAAAGTGTATGACTCTGCGAGGCGAGAACTGGAAGTTCTGCAGAAGGCGGAGTGGGGACAGGGGCTGACAGGAGGGCTGTGTTTGCTGGTCTGATGTGGAGCGACTGGAACACTAGAGTCCCTGCAGCCTCCACTTAGCTCGTCAACCATACCCCAGGTGAAATGTGAAGTGACCAGATGACTATTCTCTGGAGAAATCAGAGACAGCTCCAAATTTAGACTTACCCTGCACTATGTGAGGCCGTGTAATGGTGCAGGACAGAGAATAACAAGTAAGTAGAATTCTCCATATCAAATGAGGCCCTTCCTCCAGCCACTGTCTCTGAACGCCAGAAGCCAAGTCTTTGTATTGGTTTTCTATTGCTGCTGTAACATTACCACAACTTTGGTAGTTTAAAACAATGTAAATTTATTATTGTATAGTTCTGGAGGTCAGAAGTCCAAAATGGGTTTCAGTGTGCTAAGACTCAGGTGTGAATTGGAACATATGTCTTCCAGAGGATCTAGGGGAGAGCCTGTTCCCTTGCATTTTCTTCTAGAAGCCACTTACATTCCTTGGCTTGTGGCCCCTTCCTCCCTCTTCAGCACCAGCAGTGAACCAGCATCCTCTCTCTGACAGCTTCCCTCTCGTAAGGACCCTTATGAGTACATTGAGACTGCCTGGATAATCCAGGATAATCTCATATCAAAATCCACAATTGAATGACATCTGCAAAGTGCTTTTGCCCTGTAAGATAATATATTTTTATAGGTTCTGGGGCTTAGGACATGCACATCCTTGGAGGCCATTGTGCTGTCTATCACAGTTCCTCATGTAGGAGATTCGGAGAACTTAATTCCCCAAAAAAACCGGCAAAGACATAAAGTGTAACTAGAATGTTTGTACCCTCACAATACCTTGGAATAATAATAATAAAAAAAAAAAAACCGGCAAGCCCAAAAAGTGGCCTTCAGATAAAGTCACCAGAGGTAGCCGCCCAGTAAAAATGCCAGGTTTCTGCCTGATCACCCCATGAAGTGCCCCAGTTAGCCAGTGGCCATGGAGTTTTGCCTCCCAAACACGGCTTTTTTAGGAAGCCAGAAATGTGCTCTAGTGATATAAGGGCCTAAACAACGAAGAAAAAAGACAAGGAAAAGACCTGAAACTTAAGAAAGAGGAGCTGCAAAACAAGAAAGCAGGTGGTAAGACAGGTTGGTAAGAGCTACCAGTCCAGATTAGAGGAGAGGGAGAAAAAAAATGAGGTTCATATATTATCTGAAATGCCTGATTGTTTGGAAAATAATATTGACCAACACTTGGCAAATCTGATAAAGCATGGTGAAAAATTAGGAGACAAAGTGAATAAAAACAAAGTACACAAATGAAAACAAAGTATATGACACTACTCTGCTCAACAGCAGTAATACTTACATATTTATAATAGTGTACATACTTACCGATTTAGCCCTGAGCAGTGATGTATTTATCCCAGGGGGGATAAGATGTGGGAAGAGGGGTAGCGTAAGAAGGCTAAATCTATCCACCCCACCAATATCCAGTGGGAAATTTCAAAAATTGATGAATTAAGAAATAGCAGCATGAGCATATTGTTCAGAAATATAGAGATAAATAAATACTCAAAGAAATGAAAAAGTTGAAAGTGCTAGCCAACGGGAAGGAGACTCAGGGAGGCAGGGGACTGCTGCTTTTCTTTATAAATTTTAGTGCCATGTTGCTTTAAATGTTACTATATGACTGTATTACTTTGATTTAAAGGAATTCCGAGAACAATCTCAGAATGAATCATTTTCTCCTGAGTTATGACACCTTCTCAGATGCCTGTGTGTGGAACTGAGCAGTCTCAGCACTGACTGTCCAGGGGGCTGTGGTCATTGGGCCTTCCTGGGCTCCACATCCCCTCCACAGTTACTCCCAGAACTGCCTGACCTGTCCCAAGATCTAAAAATTCTTTTATCACAAGTTGAAAATGAAAACAACTTTTGGAACAGAGGTATTCTGCTCCTGGACTTAATGTATTTATAATACTACCATGCTCTAATCTCTGCCCAGACATGTGGTTAAAATACAGACCCTATATCAGAGGCCAACTGAAACCATTTGTTTCTGACCCTCATGTGAGAGCTTGTCTTAATCATTTTATAAATTTGGAATATCTCATTAAGAACATCTCAAAAACAGGCCCAGCTCAGCATGAATGGTTTCAGATGAGACAGTCACACCTGTCCTAGGAACAGTGTAATGCAGAGATGATGCAATCACCAGCCCACTAACTTGCAGGAAGTGGATAGGATTCCCATCGCCTACTCCTCTCTCCTTGCTCTAGGACGTAGAAAAACACAATCACATTTCCCCTGTGCTGGATCACCACGTCAGCAGTGGGACCTCAGTGTCGATGTCGCTGCCAGAAGAGCACAGCCACTTCCGCCCCATCTACAAGGGAGCCTCAGCCGCTTTCTGTATCCAGCTGTTTTGTATTGAAGAGAAATATGAAGCAAGGCAAGTACTGACCTCCAGGTGTCTACTATGGTAAGAATTTCCCATGGCATTGGTGGCCCAACATCTTAATCTTGCAGAGCCAGTGGTTTCCAAACCTGGCCCCACATCCTAATCTCCTCGGGAATTTTGTTTGAAACACAGATCCCTGGGCTCCATCCAGAGATTCTAGTCCATAAAATTTGGGTAAGGCCCACAGAAGTGTGCAAAAAAGATACCCAGGTCTGACTCACCTACATAGCAGTTGGGGATCTGGAAAATCATCACTTACGTAATCGCACACTGCTCTCATTCTCTAAAGTTTGCATTTCTGGGAGAATGGATTAATGCTTGTTTGGAGTCTTTTGGTTGCGAGTAACAGAAAATCCAACCAAACTGGCTTTGAAAAAAATGAAATAATTGCCTCACATAACTAAGAATAAGTCCAGTGGTAGGACTGTTTTAAATCTGGCTTGATGTAGGACTTAGATAACCAAATCAAGGACCAAATTTCCCTCTCTACCCCTTTACCCTGACTCCCTGCTTTTGGCCCCATTCTCAGAGGAGTGTTCCCATTGTGGGGCCAAGATCACTGACAGTCTCAGATCTGTGTGAAAATCCAGTGAGGAGGACGTCCTGGTTTGGGCCCAGCTTTCTGGCGAAAGTCCCATGAGGCCTGACTGAACTGTGTTTGTTTCTGAGCCAGTGGCTGTGACCAGCCCCTGCCACAAAGAGATGGGCTCCATCCCTTGCCTCATGCTCCACCCCAAATCTGCAGCTGAAGCCTCACCCAAAATGTAAGATCTGAGAGGGTGATAAGTAGAACACCGACCAACAACCCCGGGCAACAAGGAGGAGGCGTGGTGCCTGGCAGACAAAGCCCTGGTGTCCGCCAGGCCACTCAGTCTCCCCACTTCCTCCAGAACACACACGTGCAACGCTTGCTGTCTCAGCAGGCTGGATGAGGGTTGCTGCCCCCAGGGCCGAGATTCCACACCCACTCCATCATTTGTCCACAGAACCATCTCAAAGAGGAGAAGATTGGCCCATTTTAGAGGGTGTGTTTAAACACATTCCCAATCTCCCAGCTTCCCTACAACCATGTGTTCCTTTTACCTTTTTCATCTTAAGTTTTCGGTTTCTATGACAATCTTTGGGATTGAAAAGGGAAATCTTTTTATTCTAATTATATTGTACACATCTAAAAACCTGTAAAGCCCTTCTACATTTATTTTTTGTATTTATTTTCCCTGTGCATGTAGGTGTGATTGTGCTTAGAATGTAATTTTTGAATTTTCAAACAGAAATTCAGTAACTCATTGTGGTTTGCCTGTGACTATGTATCAGCAGCAGGTCAGAAAATCTTTCACATATAAAAGAGGAAAAGATCACAGTAGCCTGTGGTATCTCCCACACCTCCCCTCAACACTTCCAAAAAGGAAGGAAAGAATCTTGTGCACAGAATGACCATCTTTTGTTTTGGCTTTCCAACGCGCAGAGATGATTAATTGCTATGATAGTGCCTTCAGTTCTACAAAAAACTTTATTACTGACATATGAAGCTTATGACTTATGCAACCAATTATTGTTCAGCTAGACACAAATTCTGACTAGTGGTTGGCTAATCGCTGCCTGAAGGGAAAGAGCCATAAATCTCTGTAAATATCCAACTATGCTGCATTTGCTTGGAGAACAGTGACAGTGCTTACTATCTGTTTACAGGTCGCTGGATTTTATGAATTTTGTTTTCAGTCTCTTTCCTGTAAGTACATGCTGAATTTTGAGTAACTGTTTTTGTAAGCTCGAGAAGTTGTAGCAAAATGAAATGCCATATTCATCATCCAAACATTTAAAATGCTGTGAATGTTGAGGTTTGAACTGCTTCTGTGTTCTGAGAATAAGGTCAATAGGCATGTCATGAACTCTTAAAAATGGAAAATATTGTCATTTTCAATCATTCTTCAGTCATGCTATTTTAGCAGTTTTTTAAAATGCATGATTTCATTCAGACATAGCTTTACCAGTGTTTTATTAGAATCAAATCATTCACAGTAGTATATGCAAATGTCAGAATTACACTAAAGTGGATGAGACTGTTATATTACTTTGTAGTTTACATTGGCTCGAAGTATTCTGAAATCATCATATTGCTTTTCTGGGCGATAGGAAGGTGGGAACTGTGGTTAATTTTCAGGTTGGCATTTCTTTGCCTATTAGTTCCTCAGGACTGAGCCCATGCCTGGCTGGTAGGATGGGCTCAACCCACGTTAGTGAGTGGGCCTCATGGCCAACATGCAGGTGCAAACAAAATGGTCCATTTCAAGGTATCTCCAGCCTCTTCCTCCATTCTTGTTTCATTGTCTAGGGATGGAGATCTAACCAACCTCTTATCGCTTTATTGAAGGGAAGAAAGTGGGGAAAAAAGACAACTGAGGGACAAAATGGGTTTTTTAAAAGACTATTTTCATGACTGGCCTGTCAGTTGAGTCAACAACTATACATCTTCAGTTGGCTAATTTCAAGCAAAATATATCCATTGCTTTATTTTTCCTTAATACTCTTTCTAATGAGATTAAAAACAAATATGGCTTAATTGTCTTGCCTAACCACCATGTGATCTTAGGTTTTATTTCCTCATTTTTTAAAATACAATGAAACTTTGCAATAAGGCAATATGCTCTCCATTGTAATTTTTAAGGCATTTTCAAAGCTCATAAAACAATGTAGATTACCCTGAACATAGGATTTACAAAACCGATTTCCCTCAAAGATTCCCCAGGAAATTTCACTAAGTTTAACTTTTTCTTATTATAAAATGCACGGAAAGGCATATCTTTAGTATTATAAAAATAATGCTGGCTTTAAAAAGGTAAAAGACCTGTTTACAGTTCAATCCTATTTGATTTTGGGATATGGGGAGCAAAATACTTTGATTACTTTTTCCTTAATCCTTCAAATTCAAGTCGAAGCAACTCATTATAGTTAGTCTTCCCCTCCCAGAGGAAGCCCACCCAGACTTGGCACCCAATCCTTATTTTTAGCTTGGGTATTTCGGTAACTTGACTCTAAAGTTCCCCAAAAGGAGCCCTGTTATTTTGCTAGAAAGAAGGAAGATAAGGTCAAACAATGATTCACTCCTTTGGGTTGCACAAATGTCCCCAGGGTTTGGGATTAGCACAAGTAATGCCTTCACAGGGTTCAGGGGGAGGCGAGATCCCAAAGGGACAAATTAGCTCTGGGAAGAACAGGCTGCTTCTGCAGGGACCTGGCAGAGGACCAAGTGGCTGCACGGAGCACAGACAGCCTAGAGCAGCACCATCCATAGACTTGGAGCGTGAGCCACATCAACAATTCTGAATGTTCCGGCAGCCACATGGAAAAAAAGGAAAAAAGAACAGATGAAATCCATGTTGTAATATATCTTATTTAACTTAATATATCCCAAACATAACCATTTCAACATGAAAAATTATTAGTGAGCTATTTGCATTGTTTTTCTCATACTAAGTCTTTGAAATCTGGTGTGTATTTTACATTTATAGCACATCTCAATACAAGTAGTAAATTTTCATCAGAAATACTTAATCTGTATTTAGATTTCCTAAAATTTATAGAGTTGGGTAAATAGAGTCATATACTCAAGTTAGATAAGTAGATTCACATAACATAAGCAGACATAAAACTTTTCTAATAATGAAATTGAGTACCAGTTTTTAAAGTTAAATGAAATTAAAAAATGTAGTCGCTCAGTCACACCAGCCACGTTCCAAATCCTCGGTGGCCAGATGTGACCATTGGCTACCATATGGGACAAGGCAGGTCTAGAATAGAAGATGAGTGGCATCTATCAGGATACATGGATCCTCCTGCATCTGCTAACTAAACCCACTGCCTGAGTTTAAACAAGCCCTTGGATCTGTTCACCCAAGTGCGACCATGTCATTATAAAATACACATCCATTTATGTATAATTACAGGATTTTATAACCAGAAAAGGCCTGGAATACCACCGTCTCATCTCACAGAGGAAGGGACTATGGCTGGTATAAGGTCACTTAGTAAGCACAGGGAATTTGCTAGAACATTGTGCTGCCTCATTTACGTGGTGATACAAGTGAATTCACAAGTGCAAATGGTATTAGTTTAAAAATCTACTTCCACAAAAGAGCTATACTGATGAGTGCCATTGTTCATAAGATTTATTTATTCAGGCTTCATTCACACTTGCAGATATTTTCTCCATATCCTTGTAGTTGCTCAGCTCCCTGAATTTTATGTGGTTACTTTCCAAATTATGGGAAAGTTTAATTTAAGTATATTTTCCTTAATCAATGCATTTTGCTTCTATTTTCCTTAGTGTTTTCTTTAAAGCAAACGTTTGTTTATTGATAAATGATTTTTTATTCTTTCCCTGTATCCTGGTTTCCAACGATGTTAGGACAAGAACTTCTGCATAATTTCTGTGCCCCATCTCACCCATGAGTTTGTCCTCATCCAGAACTTCATCAAGATGGTCCCCTTCCCTGACTGCACACTCAACCAGGAGATCTACGTCTTCCATCGGGCTGGATTGCTCAAGTAAGTGGACACATGTTTGGTCAAACAACAATTCATGAAATTAGAAAGGAACAAGAAGCTCTCTGCTATTTTAATTTAATAATTATTTTAAAGATTGTCTTTTATTAGTAGAGGGCTTGATCAAGTGATTTTTAACTAACATTTAGGGAAAGTATTACTTACTGAGAAGAGATTTGTCCTGTCAGATATTAAAACACAAGATAGCTTCACAATAATCAAAACAATGCAGTGTTGACAGATTCTGTAGATAGAACACTGTAACACAAGTAAGAGTTCCACCAGAGTCCTTGTGCAAATATGTGTGTGAGTGTCTATATATATTAATATATACATATATGACGAGGTATGTGTCACAACAGTGGGAACAAGAAGGATTATTCTGTAAATAGTGGGACCAAATTAAGATAAAAACTTTTTTTCATACTCTACAATAAAGTAGATTCCCTGGTGATTGGAGAGTGAAATGTAAATATAAAAAACATAAAAAAATTAGAAAATATATTTATGCTGCTAGTTTCTGTGCCAATTTCTGGCAATTCAATGCTGAACAACATACAAATATGGTCTCTGCGTTTTCATGGCTTATAAACACACTCATGCATGCAAAACTGCAACTATGATGGGTGTAACTAGTGATGGGCATCTGGTACTGAGAGTATGTAACACCGGGAGATTCAGCCCAGTCAGAGGAAACTTTCCTGAGGAAGTAATATTGAATGCCATATGAGGAATGTGAGTGAAAATTGATCTTTATTGTGTCTGAGAATGGAGAAGTTCTTTATAAAATGCGAAATTAAAAAATTAAGATTTTTTTATACTATATAAAATTTTTTTGAACCACCCTAATTTAATTAAAATGCAACCTATTAACAGAAGGACATTTTTAACAAATATAACAGACAAAAGATTGGTATATTTAATATATAAAGAGCTTTAAAAACTCAATAAGAAAATCACTTAATACCCAAATAGAAAAATTAACAAAAGTCATGGCCAGACTTTTTACACATGAAGAAAAACAAAAAGTCAGTAGATGTTTAAAAATCTTCTACCTTATAACTAATCAGGAAAAAAACACCAAAGTAAGAATGAGATATTTTTGATCAGTTGGCAAGAATTAAAATACAGAAATGTTGATTTCTAATGAGACACATGTAGAGCTGGTTAGAATGTAAATTGACATGAAATTTCAAAGGGCAATTTGACAATAACTCTAAAGTTGTTCATACACTTTGACCCTTTAGTTCTACACCTAGAAATCTATCCTAAAAAACTAATCAGAGATAGAAACAAAAATTCATGGATGAGGATTAAAAAATATTGGCAACACTCTAAATGTCCAATGGTAAGAAAATGTTTAAAAACTTTATGGTACCTATATGAAGAAATCTGTATCTATGTTTACAATTCATTTAAAGAATATTTAATGATTGGAAAATGCTCAAAATGCAATGGTAGGCTAAAAAACATAACAGTATATAAAATGGTCTTTAAATATGACCTACATTTTTAAAGAAAGGAGAAAACCATATGAATAAAATAGGCTAAAAGGAGACATGCAGATGTAGGGACACTGTGGCACACAACCCAGGTCCCTCTCCCTCAGGGCTTAAGGACTCATTTCCCAACTGCTGGATGTGTGAGCACCAACAGCGTGAAGCCAGGACCCAATAAAAGAGATTGCCCTGGACTGACCAGAAGGGCTTTACCCAGGGTCCTGCCCATCTCCAAGGGCAGCCTCCATCCAATAGGACTGATATGTGTCTGTGCTGGAGACGGCAGGGAGGCAGGGTGGGGGGCAGTGTAAAGGGCAAGCTCTGCCTCAAGGTAGGGCAACTGTGAAGGATCTTACCAGAGTCAGAACCCCTGTGGGGTCAGCTGGACATTTGTTGTGATTACATCACTTGCAGTCCAACTTCTCCGTCTGCCGCATGTGCTTCTCTCAGTCCCCGCAGTTTTAGAGAGTCCCAAGAGCCCACCCTAATAACCTCTGGCATGCAGATCCTAGCCTGCAACACTGAAGATGGCCAGTGCTTGCCTCTGGTATTAGTAGAAACATCAGGGATGATTTTTAATTTTCTTCCTTATGTTACCTAAATTTTTCTGCAGTAAGCCTTGAATATCAGCTAGGATTCTTTTGTTGGCACATGGTAGGAATCCATCAAACAGGCTTAAATAACGAGATTTATTACTGTACACAGGTGAAGAGAAAAATCTAAGGGCAATACTGGTTTTATATGTAATTTAATTAGAAATCTAGCCCTCTTTGACCTCTGTCTTCCATATTGACCACTTCTTAGACTGGCGCTTCCTCAGTGGGCCCAGGATGGTTGAAGTAGCTTTAGACCTTCCAAGTACAACATGCCCCTCCCCAGCCCCATGCGTAGACTCTCCCGTCATTAGCATCCAGCACCAGAGTGGTATGTTTCCTATGATCAATGAGCCTACATTGACATAGCATCAACCATAGCCTGTAGTTCACATTAAGGTTCACTCTTGGTGTTGCACATTCTATAGATTTGGACAAATATATAATGACATGTGTCCACCATTATAATATCACAGAGAATAGTTTCACTGCCCTAAAAATCCTCTGTGCTCTGTCTATTCATCTGTCCCTCCTCACAGCCCCATCAACCACTGATCTTTTGACTGTCTCCACAATTTTACCTTTTCCAGGATGTTGTATAATTGGAATCATACAGTATGTAGCTTTTTCAGATTGGCTTTTCTTCACTTAGTAATATACATTTAAGGTTCCTCCATGTCTTTTCATAGCTTGATAGCTCGTTTCTTTTTAGCACTGGATATTTCACTGTGTGGATGTACCACAGTTTGTTTATCCGTTCATTTACTGAAGGACATCGTAGTTACTTTCAAGTTTGAGCAATTATGAATAAAGATGCTATAAACATTCATGTGCAGTTTTTTTTATGTGGACATAAGTTTTCAACTCATTTGAGTAACTACCAAAGAGTGCGATTGCTGGATCCTATAGTCAGAGTATGTTTAGTTTTATGAGAAACTGTCAAACTGTCTCACAATTGGCTGTACCATTTTGCATTCATACCACCAATGAATGAGAGTTCCTGTTGCCCCACACCCTTGCCAGCACTGGGTGTCGTCAGTGTTTTGGATTTTAGCCATTCTAATAGGTATGTCAGTAGTATCTCCTTGTTTTAATGACATATGGTGTTGAAAAATGTCTTGATATCCTTATTTATCATCTATATATCTTCTTTGGTGAGGTATCTACTCAGGTCTTTTGTCTATTTTTTAATCAAATTGTTTATTTCTGGTTTTTTTTTTTTTTTTGAAATAGGATCTTGCTCTGTTTCCCAGGCTAGAGTGCAGTGGTTTCATCATAGCTCACTGCAACCTCAAACTCCTAGGCTTAAGTGATCCTCCTGCCTCAGCCTCCCGAGTAGCTGGGAAAACAAGCATGAGCTATCATGTTCAGCTAATTTTTCTATTTTTTGTAGCGACAAGGGTCTTGCTCTTATTCAAGCTGATCTTGCACTCCTGAGCTCAAGCAATCCTCTTGTCTCAGCCTCCCAGTGTGCTGGAGTTACCGGAGTGAACCTCCTTGCCTGACCAATTTCTGTTTGACTTTTTAAAAATCATGGGCATACATTACTTTTTTTTCCCACTATTTTTCACTTTCACTCTTTTTTAAAAAGTAGTTTTATTGAGGTTTAATGTACATAAAGTAAAATTTACCCTTTTTTTGTATACAATTTTATTAATTTTGACAAATTCAGTGTATAATGGCCACCAGAAACTCTGTAATAAAAAATGTAGTTAATTTTATCTACAGTGAAATTTTAAATTTTATTATGATTCAAGTAGAAACTTTTTTAAATGTACTTTACCCTGTCTGCATTCTTAAGTAGAGTGCATGGGTGACATTTTTCCTGACTTGGCATTCTCCTTCTAAATACAATTGAATGAACACATGCTGGAGAGGGAGAGCAATCAGATGACATGGACCTAGGAATGGGTCATCAGTCTGGCTGTAGTAGCAGCCTTGTTCTTCGTGGCTTAATTACATAATTTATAGTCATATGCTTTACTTTCACACTCTTTTACTGTGAACATGTATTACTTTTATTAAAAATAAAATCTAAATTTTTTAAGTGATGGGACTTCTGGGAATTAGTCCTGGTTGCAGCAGGGCCCTACTTTTTCTTTGTAACTGTTTTCAGTGTCAGCTTTATTTATTTATTTTTTAATCTCTTGCATCTAAATTGGAAGCAAATCACATACACCTGGGTTCTTTTCTGAAAAATTAAAGACTCGCAAGCTGAGATAGTTTTCCTGTCTTTCCTTTCACAAGTCTTGTTTTTCATCACAGTTGCCATCTGAGCCCTCATCAGGAGCCTTCCTCTGCCACCTCGTAAGCTTGTCACCAGCCCACTCGCCACACCACATCAGGTTCTCAGCTTCTACATTTGAACTAAATTCTAAGCATAAAGAGCCTTTTGGTGAAATTGCACGTTTAATGCTAAAAATGATAGCTTTGCCTGTCAAGATGGCTCGATTCCTAGAGTGAATACAATATTCTTCTTCCCTCTGCTCTTTTAAAGACCAAACTCCTGCACCCCTCTTCAGACAGCTGATCTTGGCTGGAGGGAGAGCGGAGGCCACCTAACCTGCAGGGGGTCTTTCACATCCCAGTGATATTTGTATTTTTGAAAAATGGTTACGCTAACAAATGAATCTGGAGGAATTTCATATTGTAAAAAATGAAGTTCAGAAATGTGAGTATGGGAGTGACCTAAAAGAAGACCATCCATCACCTTGCTGGGCCTCTGGCATCAGTTACCCTGAGGTGGCCCTGACTCCATAAGGCCTTCCCTTTCTGTCCCCATTTCCCGCCCTCCCCCCAACAATATTCCCTGAAAGTACCGAGACGTTTTCATAGTCCCTGCACTGGCACCTGCATCTCAGCCAGGAGTGCAGGAGAAGTCCAGGTGCAGCAGCCAGTGTCCATTGTAAGTCAGGGCACTGGGGGGTGATGCTCTGTGACATGCACCCTTCATATCCATGGAGACACACACTTGGTTTCTAGTAAGTGAAGCCTTACAAGGGTTTGTTCATCCCTTTTGTCAAAGGAAACCGTCTGGGGTAGACTGACAGCTCCACGAGACTGTTGCAGATCATGGCATCTTGCACCTTCCTGCCCCTTAGCACATGGCTTCCCTTCTTAAGGCTACCTCATCTCTATTCAGGGGTAGTTCTTTATTTTATATGCTCTTTGGTTCCGCTGCAAGCATGATCCATGGATCAGCATCCATTGAGAACTTGCTAAAATGCAGAATCTCAGGCCCTGCCCAAGCCTTCAGAGTCTGTGTTTACCCAGGAATGTGTGTTGCTGACAAGTGACTTTTATGCACATCAAAGTTTGAGAAGCACTGCAGGTGCTTCTGATTTTTATGAATATATCGTTTGGTAGAAAAGAATTGTGATTCTATCTGTCTTCGAAATACAGATTTTCTATAACCATGTAAGCTGCACCTACTTTAAACCTTTCGTTATCTGGTAATTTTTTGGTACTTTGAGTTCTTAAGTCCCTTCTATATTGTATAAATAGGCCCTTAGGCTAGATTTTATAAGAATATGTGGGCTATAATAGTTTTATGAATTTTTTTCTATATATACCAAGTAATGCTTTAATTTCTCTTGCCTGTTTCTTGTTCCTTGCCCTTCCTTTTCATACACACCTTCCCCTTAACCCGTGTTTTTCTAAAACCATCTTTTTAAATTTCAAAATTTAGATTAATGGTGACAATGTTTTCAGTTGGAAATGAAAGAAAACCCAACTCACAATGCGTTCCACCATGGGGCATTTACTGTCTCACATAAGTGGGAGGTCTGAAGATAGACAGGACTTTAAGATTTGTGTCTCGGGCCAGGCGCGGTGGTTCACGCCTATAATCCTAGCACTTTGGGAGGCTGAGGCAGAAGGATTGCTTGAGCTCAGGAGTTCGAGACCAGCTCTGAGCAAGAGCGAGACCCCGTCTCTACTAAAAATAGAAAAAATTAACAAGTCAACTAAAAATAGAAATAAAAAATTAGCCAGGCATGGTGGCTCGCACCTGCAGTCCCAGCTACTAGGGAGGCTGAGGCAGAAGGATCACTTGAGCCCAGGAGTTTGAGGTTGCTGTGAGCTAGGCTGATGCCATGGCACTCACTCTAGCCTGAGAAACAAAAGTGAGACTCTGTCTCAAAAAAAAAAAAAATTTTGTGTCTCCAGGGTCTTGGTTTCTTTCCTTTATTCTGCTCTCCCTCTCCGGTGTCAGCTCCATCCTGAAATTGGCTTCCATCACATTGGCAAAAATGGCTGCCGAGTTTCCGGGCTGCCGTCAGTGCAGCACCACCGGAGGAGTGGCAGCTTGACAGTCTGCTTTCCTCCCAGAGGGCCCCAGCAACCCCCCTCACTCATCCAGTAAAATACACAGCACTGATTGGGTGCGTGTGCCAGCACCATCCCGCGTGCTGGGGAAACAGAAGTGACCCAAACAGGCAGAAGTCCTTGCCCTCATGGGGCCTGCATTCTACTTGGAGGAGAAAGACACAAATGAAGGAAAGAGATGAAATACACCGTATGTAGGTGTTAAGGGCAGATGTGAAGAAAGCAACAGGTGTGGAGAGGGGCCTGCCATTTCCCAAGGTGCACAGCAAAGGTGGCAGTGAGCAGACACCTGAAGGAGGCCAGGGAGGAGCCACATGGGCACAGTGAGGACACAGGCCCTCAACACCTACTTTTTTTATACCATAGTTTAAAAATATGTCATGTTCTTCCATTTTTTGCTTCACTTCTCTTGACATTTTGGATGAATTGTTCCTGCTCTTAAGTTTGGTTACTTTAAATTTCATGACCTCATGTTCTGGTCTCCCACCTAATTTCCTTCTTCTTCCCTTGGGAAATTATATTTGTGTCTGTCATCTGCCCTCTGGCCATGCTGGTGAGCACTGGGACAAATAATTCATTCAGTTGTTAGTGACAGCTACCTCTACTGTCAGCAAATTCCACACCCAGGTTCCTTCTCATGTCGTTTAGTGACTAGGGGTCTTTGAGATGAGAACATTTCTTAATATTTATGTTAACTTTCATGTTAAATGTGGTTAAATTAAGTGCTTTCTTTTTAACACTTTTGCTTCACACGGTAATCTCTAGGGCGTTTCCGAACTTAATGTGGGATGAGTATGCAGTATAGATGATTCTTTCTCCACTTTTCCCTGCTGGCCCACTCTGAACCTTCCCATCGGCTTTTCCTTCCTTGTGTTTACTCATTAGCGGAGACACATTTAGGTGAACTGGCCACTCACCCCATCTTGCACCCTTTCACACTATGCTTTTCTGAAATTTGACATTTTTAATTTGGGAGAATATGTTTCAAACTTACTCATCCAACTAAAATACTTACTGTTCTAGAAATTATTTTCTATAAATAAATATTTATTACTAAGTTAGATCATACAACTGTCAACTTTGCTCAGTAAATAAAAATGCTGTTAGGTGGTTGGTCTTCAAATGCTTCCTCCTCTCAGCGTTTTTGTTTTATTTGCTTTTCTGTGGGTGGCTCACTCGTGTCTGGTTACCATTTTTTGGACTAGGTCACCATCGTACCTATTTTAGGCCTGTGTTATTGTGGGGAGTGTTTTAATATTATCAACCCTCTACTCCTTCTACTTTTAATCAGCCTCTTTGAATAGAACCCAACAGAAACTTCATTTTTTTATTTTGTGATTATTGTTTATTTGATTTTTTGCTTGTTTAAACTCAAATACCAATGACTGTCAAATTGTTTGGTGATTCTATTACATGGATCACTCTTTTGGAATTCAGAAAGACTCAGATCACTTTTTATGCTTTTCATCATTTCATTTTTATTTACTGAAATCAAAATTTTTTCCTATTTTCTGTAATGCTGAATGACTATACAAACAGATAAACTTGTGTCTAAATAATTTATTCATTCAATTTGGGGTTGAAAAGTTAAATGTTGAATCTTTTTCCTTCTACTTTGATATATGATTTTCTACTTTATTATGTGTACAATCTGATTAAATACTATAAATTCTGACCTTTGAGGTCAGAGTCAGCCAAAATGGGAGAAAAAGAAAGCCTTTTGTTGTGAAGTAGGTGACCAAGGTTACAAAACTTTTGAGACTCAAGAAGGGACCAGTTGACAAGGGCTTCATCATTTCTTCATGGAGAGGTGACATTTCCTGAGGACTCACAGATCTGGGCATTTAAATATCTCAGAAAAAGTGTAAGAGAGAGGTGACCTGGGGAAGAAGGACCCCTCAGGAGATCTTGCTTTTTCTGTGGATGGAGGAAGCCAAGTGGATGAAGAGGGAAAACCACAGCTAATCTCCCTCACTGATTCAAGGTGGCTTTAAAACTGTGCTCACACCCTTGAGAAAAGACGGCTAAAACATTCCGGTTACTAGAGTATATGTCTGCTTCCAGGAAGTTTGGGCAAGGCAATAGGCCGAATAGACAGAGGGAGTGGAAGTGTTCTCCTTAGAAACTTCCTATGTGAAACTTGTGCAGAGATGAAAGTAGGGCCACATTTAGATACATCCAGTGAGCCACCATCTTCTGCGGTCCTGCCAGGCCTAAATCTAGTATATCAATATTGAAGTGGACTTTGTTTTATTGGATATTTATTTAGCAGGTTTAAAGTTCATTCCACAGAAGATCTTGGTATCATTTTATAGACCCTCAATGGATATTCTTAATCTTCATGATTTATCTGAAAATATGTCAGGAAATAAAGATAGCTTCTTGATAATTTGACAATAAATATATTTTCCCTTTGGTTTTATGCATGTGTGGATGATATTATATATATTTTAAGATCAATTTTGCTTTAATTAAGTTACATATTCATACAGTTTGGATATCTGTGCCATCCAAATCTCATGTTGAAATTTGATCCCCAGTGTTGGAGGTGGGGCCCGGTGGGAGGTGTTTGGGTCATGGTGACAGATCCCCCATGAATGGCTTGGTGCTATCCTCATGATAATGAATGAGTTCTGGCTGTACTAGTTTCTGTGAGATCTGACTGTTCAAAGAGCGCAGCACCTCCCCTCCTCTCTCTCGCGCTTCCTTCTTCTCACCTGTGATGCCTGCTCCCCCTTCACCTTCTCCCGTGAGTGGAAGCTTCCTGAGGCCCTCACCAGAAGCAGATGCTGACACCATGCTCCTTGTACATCCTTGAGAACCATGAGCCAAATAAACCTCTTTTCTTTATAAATTACCCAGCCTTGGGTATTACTTTATAGCAACATAAATGGACTAAGACATGTATGTTGAGAATAAAACACTAAGCATCCTTACAGCTTTGTCTCAAAGTCATTTTATTTTTCAAGGGGCTTTCTACAGTGAAAACACAGATGAAGTTCTACATAACCTAGTCCATCGGTCCATTTCTAACCTCATATACATTATTTAAAACTTTAAAGGATTTCATAATTATTTCTCAGAATATGGTTCTGGAACCAATAGAAGATCAGCTCTATGAGGACAGGAATAGTGCACTGTCTTGTTTTCTGATGGAGCCCCAGCACCTGGAACACGCTGGGCGTGCAGCTGATGTTTAATAAATATTTGTGACTGAATTAATGCATAATTTTAATAAAGTCATTTTAATAATTGATTTTAAATATATTTTAATTGAGAGGTTATTTCTTATGCTTACACATTTTTCGCTTTTTCTAGATATTTCTGTCTTTGCTATATAAAAGCAATTAGGGTACTTACTTGTTGCCACATTTGTATTTCCTTTTTGCTGGCCATAGATCCCCTTCAACTCATTCCAGTTAAAGCCAACATAAGCAGGCTGTTGTTTCTAGTACCCGATGCGGAAGCAGTAGTCTGTACACCAGTCCCAGAGCCTGCAGAAAAAAAGGTTACCTGTGGAGTAAACCTACATTCTGCTCTCTGAGCTGAGTAAAAACCTTGTAAAGGAGCTCTCAGAGGCAAATACAAGCATGTGAGCCATATATGTAATTTTAAATTTTCTAATCCTCACATTAATTAAAAAATCAAAAGGAAGTAGATAAAATTAATCATAATATTTATTGTTTAACCCATTATATCTAAAATATTATTTTTCAATAGGTAATCAATATAATTAAAACTAAAAAGCATTAATGAGATATTTTAATTTGTTTGGTACCAAGTCTTCAAAATTCAGTGTATATTTTGTGCTTATAGCACATCTCAATTCTGAGTGGCCATATTTCAAATATATAGGCTCCCATATTGGACAGTATAACTTTATAGTAGGGCACAAGCATATTGCTATTGCCTATTCCTACCCCTGAAATTCTAGAAACAAATGAAAGTTCTCAAGTGTTCCTCTTTGGCAAATATAAAGAGCAGACATGAGAGCTTCACAATATAGGGCAAAATGGTTGTGTCCCCTAATTAACAGATTTCCATGGACAGACTAGTGAAATAATGATCACATTTTTGTGATACTTAGGAAACAGCCCCATGTCCCATTGAACATCTATTGAGCACTACTGTAGTCTAGAAAAAGCCCTGGCCCTTTTAGAGTGGACCGTGATGTGGTCTGAGCTTCAATCCTTGTTGGGGGAAAATGTCCACATACTCATTCACTTTCCTGGCTTCCACAACACTCTTGATAGCTCAATTGTAGTGTTTATTATATATAGAAAAATGTAAAATAAGCACAGAGAACCTGTCTGGCTATCTCCATGCGAGCTGCATAACTTAACAGCTATTTATTGAGCATCTGCTGTGTGCCAGGCATTGTTCTGGCCATAGGGTTGCAGCAGTGAGCAAATACACCAACATTCCTGTATTTGTGAAGATTTATTGTAGTGAGAGGAGACAAAGAGTGAACAAAATAAATAGAAGGAAGGAAGTGTGATGGAGAAAAACAGAATCGGGAATGGGAGTGGGAGGGTTAGGGTCAGGAGGGGTGTCCCTGAGAGGGTGAGGTTTGAGCAAACACTTGATGTTGAGGTGAGGAAACAAGGCTTGTAGCTGCATTGGGGTTGGGAAGAGTTCCAGGTAAGAACTTCTGATGCAAGAGTGTACCTGGCATGTGTGAGGAACAGCATGGTTGCCTGTGAGGTGGAGCAGAGAAGGCAAGAAGCCAACCATTTGGAAATAAGTCAGGGAGACAAGAGATCCCGAGAGAGGGCACAGGGAAGGAGCCTGTGGCCACGGGGGTGGCTCGCAGCCGCTCTAGGACTTGGGCTTTCACGCAGAGTGCAGCAGTTTGCATGGCTGGGGCTGTTCCCCTGGGTCCACAGGAAGAATTCAGGTGAAAATTTATATCTTTATTTTTCACGATGCTTTAACTGAAATTTAGCATTTCCTTCCATTATAAAAGTAGGCAACACGCCACAGTAGTGTGAACAGTACCTGTACTTTTCTCTTCAATTGAAAGCACAGCTGTTTTCCTATCACATTACAGGTATCTGCAGACATCACTTGTTGCTTATGCTCATCAGTGCAGCAAAATTATGGTAATTATCCGACCACTGCTGAATCATGTTTACTTAATGAAGCTCATATATTGTAATTTTATGTATCTTGCTTTATGCATTTAAAAACTTTATTCTGAGAGGGCCCTTGGCATAAAAGAGGTCAAAAACACATCCATTACTGGGATTTGAGGAGAAGAGTCTTATGATCTGACTTACTATTCTATAAGCATCATCTGGCAGCTTGTGGAAGGCTGCATTGTCGGGGGCAAAGGTGGAAACATGGAGACACGGTACGATGCTGTTCTATCAACCCTGGGGAGAGGTGGTGGTGGCTGGGGTCAGCATTGGAGGTCTTGACAAGTGGTTGGATGCTTAGAGGCATTTTGAAGGGAGAGTCAGACTGGTGTTGGGCTGAGAGAATCATGCGGGAAAGTCAAGACAAAGCCAAGGACTGGACCTCAACCACTGGAAGGAATGAGTTGCTATTAACTAAGACGGGAAAGACAGCTGGGCAGAGGGCTTTGGAATGCAACCATTGAGATGACTATTGGACAGCCAGGTCTTTTTCGTTTCGAGGTTATAGTGTCCTTTAGATTAAGCTTATCCAATCTTTTTTATGATACCAGTTTCTGAGAGACGTGTATTAAACTCTACCAATACGATGGTGAATTAGTCAAACTCCTCTCATAACCCTGTCAATTTTTGCTTCAGTATCGTGAAGCTTTATTGTTAGACACCTAGGACTTGATATAGTTGTATTGTCCTAGTGAATTTTTACTTTTCTTATCAAATAATGACCTTTTTCTCATAATGATTTTTGCCTTAGGTCTAGTTTATCTGATATTTATATAGCAACACCAACTTATTTTTTTGGCTGTTAGTTGCCATTCCCTTTTTCTTTCCTTTCAACTCTCTTTGGTATTACATATTTTTTTTTATAATGGCTTTATCGAGATGTAATTAACATACCATATAATTCACCCACTTCAAGTGTACAATTCAGTGGTTTTTAGTATTACACATTTATAGTGTTGTGCAACCATCCCCTCTATCTGACTCTAAAACACTTCCATCACCCCAAAGGATATCCTGTTTCCATTAAGCTGTCACCCACATTCTCGTCTTCCTCCCCACAGCCCGTGACAACCACTAATCTACTTTCTGTCTTTGTAAATTTGCCCATTCTGGACATTTCATATAAATAGAATTATGTAATACATGACCTTTTTTTATATGGCTTCTTTCACTTAGCATAATGTTTTTAAAGTTCACCCACATTGGAACACGTGTCAGTACTTCATTCCCTTTTATGACTGAGTAATATTCCATTGCGTGTGTTTACCATATTTTATTTATCCATTCATCACTTGATGGACATTTGGGTTATTTCCACCTTTTGGGCTATTATGAGTAATGCTGCTATGAACATTCATGTACAAGGTTTTGTAGGGGTGTACATTTTTACTTTTCTTGAGTATTTTCCTAGTACTTTTGTGGTCTTATTTTTTATATTTGCATCTTTAATCCATCTGAACCAGATTTTGGTGTAAAGTTCTTGACTCAAGAACTTAAGTTCTTGACTTTCACTTAAAGATTGCTCTTAAGTTTTCTTCAGGTGATATTAATAGATCGTCTTTTTACTTTATCAACATTGGGAGGAGTAGCATTGTCCTATTGAGTAATAATACCCCAGTGACTGAACAGAATTCAGTGCAAGGCCAGCTACGTAATATGCAGGACACACTACAAAAATGAAAATGTAAGGCTGAGGCCTGGGGTGGGGAAGTCGACCTCTCCCTCCCACGGGCCCACTGCTCCAACCCACGGCAAATGGGCATCCACCAAGGGCTTGCAACCTATGCAGCAAGATGCACTGATCGCCTGGGTGGGGGGTGGGCAAGAGGTCCACACTGGGTTGCCAGCTGAACATATCATGGCACTGCCTGCCCAGGGTGGGAACCAGCTTCCCTTGGTCTGATCAGAGACTCCACAGGTCTCCCATGCCTTGTCCAATGTGGAGGGTGGTGGCTAAATGTGGGCTTCCCCCAACAATGCAACTCAGTTGTCAGCCCTGGCAGGAGGCAGCAGTTGTAAGGCAGGGGTAGGGAGGTCCCATAGTCCCAGACGCAAGGAACAGGTGAGAGAGAACCCATCATGAGGAGACAGTGGGGCATGAGGACCATGTGTGAGCAAAGTCTACAAGCCTCTGACATGTTCCATTGCCTCACTCAACTTCACTTAAAAACACAAAATCAAAGATAAAATTATTAAGAATTTTTTTTTCTGTATTAGGAAATTTTTTTGTTTGGGGTTTTTTGTTGTTTTTTTTTTATTTCAGCATATTATGGGAGTACAGATGTTTAGGTTACATATGTTTCCCTTGTCACCCCCTCCCTCCGCAAGTCCGAGTTTCAAGTGTGTCCATCCCTTGGATGGTGCGCATCGCACTCTTTGTGTATGCATGTACCCCGGGGGCCGGGCGGGGGGGGGCGGGGGCCGCGGCCGGGGGCGGCGGGCGGGGGGGGGGGGGCGGGGGGCCCGGGGGGCGGGGTATTTGCATAAACAATGCGGGCGAGGCGCACAATCAATGGGAGGGAAACTCTTGAAACTGGGACTGGGGGTGGGAGGGGGAGCAAGGGCAACATATGTAGCCTAAACATCTCTACCCCCATAATATGCTGAAATAAAAAAAAAAAGCAGTGCAGAGAGGTCCCATGCACCCTTCACCCAGCATTCCCCTGTGGCAGCATCTTACATAACTTCAGTGCAGTAC
>CAUYSK010068341.1:0-17218 GCA_963575035.1 Avahi laniger | reverse complement strand
ATTAGAAAGAAATTAATTGGACAACTAAAAATATATAGAAAAAATTAGCTGGGCATGGTGGCGCATGCCTGTAGTCCCAGCTACTCGGGAGGCTGAGGCAGGAGGATCGCTTGAGCCCAGGAGTTTGAGGTTGCTGTGAGCTAGCATGACGCCACGGCACTCACTCTAGCCAGGGCAACACAGTGAGACTCTGTCTCAAAAATAAATAAATAAATAAAACCTGCTTTCCAACTTCCTCCGAATCACCTCCGAACCACCCCTTCTCCTCCATGTTTCCACAACAATGAAAACCGCTTTTAAATGACTAGGGTCCAAACAAATCTAAGGTGAAATGCTTATTATGAAAGTTGTGGTGTCTGGCCCTCTGGTCTTCACACTTACTGCGTATTTCTCTAGGCTCTTCCCTTTTAGGTCCTTCTGATACATAAAGGGACATTCCCACATCCCAAATCCTGATACACAGAGATACACATTGTTAACATTTTGTTTTATTTCCTTTTCCATACTTTGCTGTGATTTGTTTTATTATAAAAATGTGATAACACTGAATAAGTAGTTTATAATTTGCTTTTTAAAAAAACTTAACTTTATGTGATAAAATTTTTTCACCATTACTGATTTTGGTACAAAGCTTTGTTCATATGTGCATAGTATTATATATATGGATCCCGTTGCAATGTTATCTGAAATTAAATTAAATCTTTGCAATAATTTAGGTAGACAAGACATATTAAAATACTCACATAGGTCTGGACATTACTTGTTAGGTTTATTCCCACATCATATATTCTTTTGCTGCTATTGCAAATGGCTTTTCTTTCTGCTTGAACTTTTTGTTATTTTTTTATTTTCTGGTAGGTAGAAAAGCAGCTAATTTAAGAAATATTTTATTTTTCCTTTCCTTACTGAACTTTTTATTATTACTCATGTGTTTTAATTGATTCTTGTAGGTTTTCTAGGTAAGCAGACAGAACACCTGCAGGTAAGTTTGATGCAGAGAAAAGAGAATACAGACTTGGGATTTGGGCAGACCTAAGTTTTTGTCTCGATTCTGTACTTACTGTGTGAACTTGGGCAAGTTTCTCAACCTCTCTGAGATCCTTTTCCCATTTGTTTAAAAAAAAATCACTAGTAACTACTCATATAGTAAACATGTCCAGTACATAGTAGGTACCCAAAACAAATTTGCAAACAGTATTCCACTTTTTTACCTGTTTCTCTGGAATTTTTAGGCTTTTAAAAATTTCTCGTTCTTGACTTTTTTTTTCCCCTTCTTCTTTATAACTGTTTTTCTCTAAATGAAGATTAGTTTTGAAGATAGTTTCGGCAAAATTCCATAATTTAATGATGATAATTTTGTTGTTGGTATTTACTATAAAATAATTATATGTTCATTATAAAATCAATTATCACATAATATGTATTATTTTTTTCTTTAAATTATTATATTAACCTACCACCTGAAGAAAAAACACTTAACCTTTAGATAATTATACATATATATCTGTGTGTGTGTATCTAAAACATACATACATATAAGGAGTGACACAACTCAGAAAATCTGTTGTACTCACAGTTTATTACAGCAGTGAATTTCTTTAATCCTCAGGTCCTGGCTTCCTGGGATAAAGTATTTCCTATGAGGGAAAGAAGTAAAGGTACCAAGATCAGCACTTTATCCTTGACCAGAGACCATCTTCAGAGAAGAGCCCAGAGTCAACAATAGAGCAAATATTAGAGTTGCTGGCTGGGTTTAAGGGCTCCAGAAAATGTCCAAGTCCCAAGTGAGTTGTTCATTTGCATATTGATTTTTCACTTGGTTTTCCAATGAAAAGTGGAGGAAGTTTAGTAATACTTATAATTAAAAGAATAATATGTTTGCTCAATATTTATGAGGACTACTCTATGCCAGATATGGCATGAATAGATAAATGTCAAAATTCAGCAAAAATATAATGAGATTAAAGATCAACTTCACAACTTCACAGTTGCAATGGGAAAATGTAAATCATATGTTTATACAGATAGCTTAAAGTTAGAACATAGGTTATAGTCCATGAGGTTTTAAACAGTTAATAAAATTGTGGGGCAAACTTCTCTCTAATACAATCATGTGTCTCTTAACAATGGGGATATATTCTGAGGAATGCATCATTAGGCGATTCCATAATTGTGCAAACGTCATAGAGCGTACTTAGATAAACCTAGATGGTTGAGCCTGCTACATGTCTAGGCTACATGCTATAGCTCCTGGGCTATTGCTCCTAGGCTAAAAACCTGTACCAAATATTACTGTACTGAATACTGTAGGTAGTTATAACACAATGGTAAGTATTTGTGTATCTAAATATGGAAAAGGTACAGTTAAAATATAAAAGATAAAATATGGTACGCCTGTATTGCTTGCCATGAATGGAGCTTATAAGATTGGAAGTTGCTCTGGGTGAGTCAGTGAGTGAGCGTGAGTGAGTGTGAAGGCCTGGGACATCACTATACTACTGTGGACTTTATAAACACTAGACACTTAGGCTCCGCTAAATTTATAAAAAAAAAACTCAATAATAAATTAAGTGTAGCTTACTGTAACTTTTTTACTTTATAAACTTCTTAATTTTTTTAACTTTTTGACTCTTTTATAATAACACTTAGCTTAAAACACATATAGCTGTACAAAAATATTTTCTTTCTTTATATCCTTATTCTATAAGGCTTTTTTCTACTTTTAATATTTTTACTTTTATTTTTACTTTTTAAGCTTTTTTGTTAAAAACTAACAGGCACACATTAGCCTAGGCCTACACAGGGTCAGGATCATCAGTATCACTGTCTTCCGTCTCCACAGCTTGTCCCTTTGGAAGGTCTTCAGGGGCAGTAAAATGCATGGAATTGTCATCTCCTAGGATGTCGATGTCTTCTTATGGAATACCTCCTTAAGGACCTGCCTAAGGCTGTTTTGCAGTTAACTTTTTTTTATAAGTAGAAGGATAAAAATACTCTAAAATTATTAATATAATAAAAGATATTATACAGAAAATACATAAACCAGTAGCAGTTGTTTATTATCATTATCAAGTATTATGTACTGTTCATAATTGTATGTGTTTTCCTTTTATATGACTGGCAGCGCAGTAGTTTGTTTACACCAGCGTTGGCACAAACCCATGAGTAATACCATGTGCTACGACGTTACGACGGCTGTTGTGTCACTAGGTGATAGGAATTTTTCAGCTCCATTCTAATCTGATGGGACCACCCTCATATATTCCTGTCTGGTGTTAGTGTCCCTCTTTATCTCTTTTTCTTATTATCTTACCATACCCTCTTCTCTGTCAACCTATCTGGTGAATGATCGTGGTTTCGTTGTGCCATCTTTCATGTTACTTCTTTCTGGAATGCCATGTCACCTCTCCCCTCTGCAACTCACTGTAAAGCATGGAATTGATCTCCTAAGAATTAGTTCCATGGTCATCTCCGTAAAGCTTAACCTTTATCATTTTTCCTCCTCCCTATTGGTGCCCAAAGGGTATATGTATCTTACTTGCCCTGTATAAATATAGTGTAGTCTCATGCACTTTTCATTTTTCTCTTTGCAAGCTAGAATGCTTCTTCAGGGTAGAAGTGAGTTTTATTTATAAAGAATGCCTGCTACAGTGTCTGACACATAGGTGCGTACACATAGGTTGTAAATGGTTTCTAGGTTTCTAGGTTAAAGGATTTAAAGACGTTGTGTTTCTCTTTTGTGAATGAATGATTGAACATGTGGCTCAGTGAATGATTGAATGGAAGCATAAAGATCAGATATTCTAAATAAAAAATGGGGCTTTTTTGCCCTTACACAAAACTAGTACATGTTAGTATAACACAAAACTAGTTCCATGGAAGGCAGCCAAATGACTTATGGGAAAAGTTATTATAAGAAATTCCCATTTCTTTTCATAGTATTATCCAATGATAATCCTTTAGAATGAATAGGAATGTTCTATTACAGGGCTCACTGTCATTCAAGGATGTGGCTGTGGGTTTCACCTGGGAGGAGTGGCAGCTACTGGATCCTGTTCAGAAGAACTTGTATCAAGAAGTGATGTTGGAAAATTATAGCAACCTAGTGTCAGTGGGTAAGCACAGCTTCTTCAGTGTAGGCAATCAATTACTTTTCCATTCTCAGTGATAAAGGAGTGGGACCTCACAAATGCTTTACTTTTTTTAAGACTTGAGTTTTATATATGATAGATTTTTAGTACCTTTTTAGCCTCTAACAGAGTGTTTTTCTCTTACCTCCAAAGTAAAAGGCCTTAACTTGGCCAAGATGCAAATTATTCAGCCCCTTAAATGTAATCTTTGCCATTTTTCAGAAATCTTATAGCCCAAGTATTTGGCTCCATCGGTCCTCTGTAATTTTCCTTGAATAGGGTATCAGGTTACCAAAGCAGATGCATTCTTCCAGTTGGAGCAAGGAAAACCGTGGATAATAGAGGAAGAAATCCAGAATGAGATTCATCCACGTAAGTGAAAAAACAGTCCCATAGGAGAAATGGAAGCAATATCCTAGTTGGTCAGAAATAGGCATACACCTCTGAAATGTTGTTTGGAGAAAGTTTTTTTAAGTTCTTAAGCTCTGAATGTGAGTCAAAACAGCTGACATAAACTCCCCACATACCTTAATATTGCCTCTACTTTTTGATCTTTCCATACTAGAACTCTTTTGCTCGCCTTTTAAAAGAATACATGTCCTTCTTTTATGTACTTTGATCAGATCCCTCTCTGTCTCATCCTGGAACTTGCTTTCCTGGTCCATCTGTCTCCCTGGCATCTTCCATTTACCTGCTTTCTCCTTGTCTCCATCCCCCTAACCCACAGTCATAGCTCCCTTTTCTTACACCCTCAAGTATTCATAAATTTTCCTCCCCTCTCAGTTTGTGTGTATCCCATACCCCTTATAGTTTCTTCTATGTTTTTCTTCCTCCCACTTATAACTATCTCAGACTTTCATTCTTTACCCACAGTCTCACTTCCTCTTCTCTCTTTGGCCTTTGCTATGAGATTCTACCCCCTTCTATTACACAATCACTGGGGATTCATTGGTCTCCTTTCTAGGGGATGCCTGGCAAGTCAACGATCATACAGAATGGCACCAAGAAAACCAAAGCAGCCTTCAAACTATGGATAATGACCACAAATATCATACATTTGGGAAAATAGTATCTTATCTGAGCTCAAACCTTTGTGTCCCTTCAGCATCAAGATCTCATACATTGGACACACTTGGGAAACATCTGAAACCTAATCTAGAGTATGTTGTTCAGAATGGAAGCTATGTAAGAGATGAAGTTGAATTTAATGGATATGACAAATTTTTTCTTTATACTAAGCATGGGAAAATTCATACTGGAAAACAATGCAGTGGATATAATGAATGTGTAAAAGTTTTCAGCCATGAGTCACAGCTGATTAAACATTGGAAAACTCAAACAGGAGAGAAACGCTATCACTGCAGTGACTGTGGGAAGGTCTTTTCCCGGAAGTCAGACCTCAGTAAGCATCAAAGAACACACACAGGACAGAAACCCTATGGATGCAGTAGATGTCAGAAAGCCTTCAGCCAGAAGTCCCATCTTATTTTACACCAGAGAACCCATACAGGAGAGAAACCCTATGAGTGCAGTAAGTGTGGGAAAGCTTTCACTGATAAGTCATGCCTTAATAAACATCAAAGAACTCACACAGGAGAAAAACGCTTCGAGTGTCATATATGTCAGAAAGGCTTCAGCGATAAAACACAACTCGCTTTACATCAAAGAATTCATACAGGAGAGAAACCTTATAGTTGTGGTGAATGTCAGAAAAGCTTCAGCAATAAGTCACAGCTCATTATTCATCAGAGAGCTCACACAGGAGAGAAACCCTATGGTTGTGATGAATGTGGGAAAACATTCCCCCTTAAGTTTAGCCTCATTCTACATCAAAAAACTCATACTGGGGAAAAACCTTATGGATGTAATGAATGTGGGAAAGCCTTCATCCAGAGGTCTGAGCTCATTAGACATCAGAGAACTCACACAGGAGAGAAACCATATCACTGCAATGAATGTGGGAAAGGCTTCAGTGTGAAGTCACTCCTCAATACCCATTGGAGAACTCACACAGGAGAGAAACCCTATGGATGCAATGAATGTGGAAAAATGTTCTCCATCAAGTTTAGTCTCATCCTACACCAAAGAACTCATACAGGTGAGAAACCCTACGAGTGCAGTCAGTGTCAGAAGGCTTTCACTCAAAAGTCACACCTGACTATTCATCAGAGGTCCCACACCGGAGAGAAACCTTATGAATGCAGTGACTGCCACAAAGCCTTCAGCCGGAAGTCCTATCTCCTTATCCATCAGAGAATTCACTCGGGAGACAAACCTTATGAATGCCTTGAATGTGGGAAAACTTTCTCTCACAAGTTTAGCCTCATTATTCATCAGAGAATCCATACAGGAGAGAAACCGTATGGATGCAGCGAATGTGGGAAAACTTTTCCCATCAAGTTTAGCCTTGTTCTACATCAGAAAACACATACAGGAGAGAAACCTCATGAATGCAGCAAGTGTCAGAAATCTTTTGCCCAGAAGTCACATCTTATTATACACCAGAGAACTCACACAGGTGAGAAACCTTATGGATGCAGCGAGTGTTGGAAAACTTTCTCCCACAAATTTAGCCTCATTCTACATCAGAAAACTCATAGCAGAAAGAAATCATGAAACAAGTGAATGTCTGAAAGTTGTCATTGAGAGGGAATAGCTCATTATGCCACACAATTTACATAAGAGTGAAACCTCAAGACTGCAGCAAATGTGGACAAGCTTCTTTTCGAACTTACATGCCATTTCCCTTCAGGAAATAGTGTTCAGTATAATGCCAGTCAGGAGGTAATACCTGTCCCAATAAATGTCAATTGAATATAGGCCAGAGGGAACAAACAGGAAGGAACATGTGTGTGGATTGATTGAGGAGATGTTGGCATAAAATTCAGCTGCATCAGTATCAGAGATTTTACATTCACATTGAAGAAGAAATTCTATACTTTAATGAATCTGAGGAATCATGCTTTCATGGGTATCATTTTATAGGGGGTATCATTTTTCTGCTGTTGTGATATAGAAAGTATTAAATATGTAAATAAATATGCTGGTCAGAAAACAATGCAAAAAATATACCAGAACAATAACAAGTATGTAAGTGTTTTGTACCTATTTTTATTATAAAATATGATTGTTCATACTGAGAATTGCATGTGTTAGCATGACAATTGTGACTACATAGTACATATGCTTAAATGTACACAAAACCTTCCCAAAGAATATCTGCAGTGAATCTTTATAATGCCACATAAATTTCATCAAACTACAATGGCTCATTGTTTTAGTAAGAAATCTCAACACAACACTGCATATCTTTTTCTCCCTAGTGTTTGCTAGTATTTGTAAATGGGTCTGGAAGATTTTGTGCCTCTCTAGTAAACTTTGTATTTTATCAATTTTAAGATGGACATTTTCCCCCACATATTATCAATACTGAAATTAAAATGTGGCATACAGTTGATGGCTTTACATATTTAAATGGAGAATATGGTATGTAAACTATTGGTGCATCATATAACCAAAGTATATTAGATTGGATGAACTCTAGTAGAAGTCATCATCTTTATAAATGATTTTGTTTCTTCTAAATCAGCCACATATTTGGGGGTTGAGGAAGATGACTATTCACAGGTTATATGCCCCTTCTGAATTCTAAATAGTTTGAGAGATAGTTCTTGATATCAGATAGGTGGAAATTAAATATTTGCTGTAGACCTGGTATTTATTGTTTGATTGGATAATGTGGCTTGATCCTATGGTCAAATAAAATAGGCTTCTATTCTCCCCTCCTCCACCATCACAAAGTATGCAAAATATGCTTCCCTTTGAAAGAGCATAAGCCAAACATAAAAGATGTTTTGATTAATCCTTCTCTAAAATGTAGCAGGAAAGTCTCCTAAATTTTCTTTTTTTCTCATTTATTTTTTATGTGCATATATTCATGGCTACATTGATATATTGCATTGTGGTGAAGTCAGGGCCTTCATTGCATACATCACTGAAGCAACGCACATTGTACCCACCAAGCAACCTGACATCACCCACCCCCCACGCCTCTTAGCTAAATTATTTTCTTAGATGGGGAATGAACTCTAAAATACATTGAGCCTGATTTTCATTTTACAAAAATATATTTCCTTTCAAGCACAGTGTTTTACATTAAAATAGGTGACTGCAATTAAAGCAGTTACCCAGGGTGAAATACTGAAAGGACTCACATGACTTCACAAATTATGTGAATACTTACATAAGACTCCAAGAAAGACAAAATCTATAATATAGCATGGGAAAAAACCCAATAAAATAAAATACGGGTAAACATCAAGGTTTTTGAGACATGCAGGCATAGATTCTAGGGACCGTTTTCAGTCACACAGGACATTATTTGTCTCAGATCACAAACCACCAAATATATGTGACGTATCTCAGTTTCAGGGGAACCAATGCACAAGTTTACTTAGAGGTCTTTTAAATGCATTTGGTCACATAGCCAAAACCAGGCTTTGTAAACAGGTGTGGATCTATTTTGAAAAACAATGTAGACAAGCTGGTTTACGTATTTCAAGGGGAGTTTTGGAGTTTAAACTATACATCATAAATCACTAGCTAGTACATTTCATTCTTGTACTGATCAAGGGTCACTACCATCATTTTGTTTGTTTATGGAGATCATAGAATGACTGCAGACTAACTGCAAGTTAACCCTATCCCTATGTAGCACCATGTCTACAGCAGTGTTTTTCTCTCATTCACAGTATTTTGGGATGTTGCCTAATTGCATGGGTGTGATTTTCTGAACCAGCAAAAAAAAATTCAAAACCCAAAAGTCAGTCTTTTAAAATTTGTCTAATAAGGAAGATGAATCCTTTTCCAGTTATGGAATCATGTCACAAATTTGCAGACCTTTTTCTTTTGTAGATGTCTTCAAAATCTGCTGAAGAAAATCTCTGTGGATGTTGTATAGTCACAGGATACAATTCTTTGTTGAGCTTCCTCTCCCTCACTTCCTCCCTCCCTGCAGTAGTCTCCTTCAGCAGCCATATATTATTCTTTGGGCCAGTGTTAATGAGAAGTAGGTTCATAGACTCGCCGTACAAAATAACCTGGGGAGCTTTTCTGAAATATAGATTAGCAGACTATGCACCAGCTGATATGTAGGATCGTTGTTCTCAACCTTGGCTGGATGTTGGAATCACTACAGAGGTTTTTAAATAAAATGGCATGCAGCAGCCTGGACATTAGGACTCTTTTTTAAAAGCTCACCAGGTAATTCTAATATGCAGGCAATTTAAGGTCCCCTTGATTATTAACAAATACAACTTGCCTTTCTTGACAGAACAGAAATAAGAAGGGCTAACATTAATCCCAGGGACACTGACAGACTTCCTGTTCCAAACCCAGGAACCAACAGTCTTGCACATGGGGAGGGTTTGAGAATCTTGGGGATAGGAGCGACAATGCCATCTCAAGTACAATACGAAGTATTGGTTAGCAAAAGAAATGCTATTCTGCTGGCCAAGTTTTTTAAAGGATTTGTGCAGGAACAGCTGGGAGCTCTCCAAGGTCCTAAGCGTGAAGCCCAGGAAGTTGATTAGGACACTGTTTTCCTGAAGACCAAGATTATTACCTGTGGGCAGCAACATCGTTTTAGTGAATAAGAAATCTTCACACGCATTGTTCCCTCACCAGCTCCCAACCCAAACCACTTTCCAACAAGAAAATCACTGTGTCTCCTGTGAGATGAGTACTTCCCAATATTTCCTTGATGTGTTCAAATTGCTGCAAGGGGCCCAAGTAGAGAAGAACCTCCCAGTGGAAAATATCTGACTCACCTTTCCTCATCCTTGCTCACTCAGTCTCTGATACTCACCTTCAAACCCTAATTGCAGGGAAGTAACTGCTATCAGGTAACAACTGAGTATTAGCAAAGCCTGCTCTTCTCCAGGTTAAATTTGAATTCTAAACCCAAACTTTCAATAACATGTTAAAGTATCTACCCGATCTTGTGAGAGTGACAATTAAATAAACTACCTCTTGCTTGGCAAACTCATCTGCAGCCTATTTGTGGCCCAGTTTTCACTGACTGATGTGAGATTGGGAGCTGACCATTGCCTTGCTGACCCCATCGGCTCTGTCTTTACCAGCCATGGCTTCTGGAGTGCCAGGAAAACAGAACGATGAAAAAGACCCTTGAGTGCCAGAATCTTAATCTTTTTTCACCCTGTCCTATCGGCAATGTGGAAGCTGATGGAAAAACACCTCAAGGCCAGTTCAGAAAGAATAAATACTTAAAAGTTTTCCATCATTTCTTCTTACTATGTGATACAGACTTCTCTCCAAGTTTACCTTGCCATCTCATCACAATTGGCAGTGGGCGTTCAGGAGAACTGGCGCGTCGAAGATGTATCCCTTGAGGACTAATCTGACGATGATCTCTTTGTGAGCCCTTGTTATCACTGGGTGGATTCAGGTGCCCTTGGAATTTTGACAGCCAGATTATATTACCTGGCCCACACTCAACATCAGATTACATAAACCCAAGGATCATTGGTTTATCTCATAATCCCTCAGTCACAAAAATAATCTTAATGAAAGAAAGGCAGGATATTGATGCTGTCTGGTGGGTACACAGGAATTATGAATTCCAGTTTTTACATGATTAGAGTTTAAGGAACACAACATTCCAGAGAGCTGTAAAAACATTGTACCAGAAGACAGAAGGCAAAGGTATACATTTGGTATTACTGACCAACCTTCTGTACCTCAAGCCAGATGCCAGGTTAGTTCACCCAGTTTGAGGCTGTCCCAGCATACGTGGGTTCAGAAGAAGATGCTGCAAAGAATTTTGTTAAAATCAACGTCTTATCCTTTAATCCAGCAATTTTAGTCTAGGCCACAATGCCCCTGGTTTTGTCAGTGTCATTACAGACATGTGGTTGCAACCACCTTTTAGACCCTCTGACTTAACTGCTAATAAACCTTTCTATGACCTGATATGCTCAATTGTACCTCCATTCCTGCCACCCTTTTTATTTTCCATACTCTCAGTAGTTTGATTTTTAAAAAGATAGTCATTAGGCTGTTCATAAATATTCCAGATCTCTCTCATTATGGATACATGGAAGGATTGTATTTTTCTATCCATTTGAAGCTACATATCAACCAAGGTATTTGCATTAGCCAATGAAATGACAGCGGAGGTGATTATCACTTCTCAGCAGAAGTGACTGTGCCTGACCCACAGTTATTTTTTTTAAAAAGGTGCTAAGAGGTGGGGCGCTGTGGCTCACGCCTGTAATCCTAGCTCTCTGGGAGGCCGAGGCGGGTGGATTCTTTGAACTCAGGAGTTCGAAACCAGCCTGAGCAAGAGCGAGACCCTGTCTCTACTAAAAATAGAAAGAAATTAATTGGACAACTAAAAATATATAGAAAAAATTAGCCAGGCATGGTGGCACATGACTATAGTCCCAGCTACTCGGGAGGCTGAGGCAGGAGGATCACTTGAGCCCAGGAGTTTGAGGTTGCTGTGAGCTGGGATGACACCACGGCACTCTAGCCCAGGCAACACAGTGAGACTGTCTCAAAAAAAAAAAAAAAAGGTGCTAAAATAATTAATTATCCTATGGAACAAAGCAAAATTCGATGCTCAATTCATGCTCTGCACAAATCATTGCTTTGCTTGTGACTCTAAAGGTCAACAGACTTTTTTGGTGCAAGGCCAGATGGTAAGTATTTTGGTTTTGCTGGTTACATACAATCTCTGTTGTATATTCTATTTACTTAACTCTTTAAAAATATAAAAATTAGTCTTAGCTTAAGGGCAAAGCCAAAGCAAGCTTTGGGCTGGATTTGGCCCATGAGCTGCAGCTTGCTAACCCCCAGAATGCTGAATGTGAACAGCAAAACTCCAAAAGTTTTACAAGTAAGTATTAAGAAAATGTCTTTATGATCATCATGTGGAGAAGGACTTCTTTAAAAAGACTCAGCACAAACTATAATGGGAAATATTGTTAAATTTCAGCTATATTAAAATTAGATAATTCTGTATCATAGACAACAAAAACAAAGTGGAAACATAAGCTGCACACTGGAAGAATATATTTGCAACAATGTTCGAAGATATTTGTTGGGAAATGGCAAAGTGGAAACTTAGATGAAGGGAATGCATCATGGTAAAGTAAGCTTTTATTGTCCTGCCTCCTGCTGTGAATTTTATGTGTTAGTAATACAGGGGGATGGAGATTAGGTTTTGTATTCTTTTTCTTTTTCTTTTTTTTTTTTGAGACAGAGTCCTGCTCTGTCACCTAGGCTGGAGTGCAGTGGCACAATCATAGCTCACTGCAGCCTTGAACTCCTGGGCTTAAGCAATCCTCCCGCTTCAGCCTCCCAAGTAGCTGGGACTACAGGCACGTGCCCCCACGCCTGGCTGACTTTTATTTTTTGTCAAGATGGGGTTTTGCTATGTTTCCCATGCTGATCTGGAACTCCTGGCCTCAAGCAATACTCCCACCACCGTCTCCTAGAGTTACTGGGATTGCAGGTGTGAGCCACTGTACCCGACCAGGTCTTGTATTTTTCTCACTCTAGATAGAGCTTACTTTTCACTTGGTGGTAGCATTGTATCAATAGTAAGGTATAGCCAGACATTCTAAGAGAAACTAAAGGTAAAGATACCACAAGTCTTGATTCTGAAGAAGGAAGGTGGTCTTTGAGGGCCCCTTCACTGATGCCAATAGAGACGTAAATGTAGAGTTCAGGAAGAAGATGCTGCTAGTGGCAAGGTGAGGGATTAGTACATCAGGCACAATGACACAGAAAAAAATTCCAATATGACATCTGTGCAGGTATGGCATGATGAAGAAGGTGACAGTTCCCATATTTGGTGCAGCAGTAGATCTGCGTGGAGAGGACTGTGTGTTCCACTAGCATGCTGTGAAAGACCATAGGTATCATCGGGTTCCTCTTTCTGTTGGAACATATGAGAATGTGTTGTTAACCAAAGAAATGAGGAGATTCATAATTTGGAAAAGAGAGCTGTATTTCTCATAAAGGGTTGCAGCCTGTGGGTGGCCACTCCAACAGCCTGGAAAGCCTATCTCCCAGCCTCAAGCCAGAAACAAGTGCTTCGAGGCAGGGACAATGGGAACAGGAGTTTATACTGAGTGGAATGGACAAATATACATATTTAACAAGCTATGGTAAGTTTTATGAATATTTATGAAAAGAGAAACATGCGTCTGTGTGATTGGGCTTTCTGCCCTTTTTTGGGGCCCATGTTCTGAAATAGCTGCCCTCAAAAAGGTGAAACAAGGACACGAAAACCCTTTCTGTGCACGCTACATAGACTGGTTAAACCCACTTCATGGTTGGTGGTCTTTATCAGGAAGGAAGCTGCTCTGGATCCCGAGATTGGTTTCTGTTTAGCCCTTAGGAAAAAATCCTGATGGCTGTTAGTAGGGAGGGCATGTAATGATGCATGTCTGACCTCCTGCCCCATCATGGCTGAGAACTCAGTTTTAGGGTTTCTCTGAGGTCCCTTTGACCAAAAGTGGGTGTGTTCAGTCACCAGGGGGCTTAGGATTTTATTTTTGTTCATGGTATCATAGTCAGATAGATACAATGTTAGGGTTTTGATTGCAGTTTTCTTGGAAGTGTGAGATTGGTAATTTAGGAAAGTTAGTTTGGTGATTGTCTACAGAAGGAAGAAAGGCCTATTATAGCAACAGAATGAGCACCCAGGAGGCAAACAGAGTTACCCTGAAGTCAGAAGCTGTGCTTCCAACATTCTGATCTGCCTCTTTGGGATATTTATTCTAATGCCTGTGTCTGCCGTTTCTCTACTCAGGATTGTTAGTGTTTGGGTCTCCTCAGTGGGGTCTGTGAATCCCAAAGCTCTTTATGTTGGAAAGACTAAAGCTTTGGTCTTGTGCTTTCATCTTCTTTCAGTCTTCACATTCTCTGAATGTGATCTCCTCCAATACTCCGACCTTAAATATTTACGTATTGATGATTTCCACATTGCTATATCTAGTGAAAACCTTTCTCGTTTTATATATCTGACTGGGTTTTCCTTATCTATACTTGGATATTTAAAAATTATCTCAAAGTTAATATGCTTCAAAATGCACATTTGATTTCCCTCACATTCTGAACTTCAGTGTAATACTTCTCATCTTGTTAAAAGACACTGTCCACCTGTCCAGGACTCAAGTTAAATATGTAGGAGCACCTTTGATTCCCTCTTTTGTTACCTCTCCCCACCTCAAATCCATTAGTGAATCTTGTTATCTTTTTTTCCATATAAATCCTGATTTCAACCACTTCTCATCATTTCCTTTGCTTCCTGAAACCACTGCCACGTTTTAACTGCCTAGTTTATTCCTTTTCTTGCTTGTTTATTTTGTTTCCTTTTTCCACCAAAACTATGACTTCACTGAAAATAAAGAATATTTTTATGTTTTCTCAACACCAGCACTATGCCTGGTATGTAGTGGTAGCCATTTCATAAGGATGTGTTGAACGAATAATGAAAATGTGTCCATTCTACCTCTGTGGTCCAGTGCTAATAGGGACTGCCTTGTAGTTTCCTGTTTCCAAGGTCCTATTTAGAAAGCAGCCAGACCTATATTTATTCCTCGTGAATTATCTAATCCTGTTTTACACTGATAGCTGTTACTTTTTGGTATGTTGGTTTTTTTATATTACTGTGTTTTTAGCTATGTCTAAGAGATAAGGAGTTAGCGTTCAGTGTGTACAGAGTTTTTCATTTGGGGAAGGGGAAACCATTCTGGAGATAGTGGTAATAGTTGCACAACTCTGTGAATGTACTTCATGCCACCTATCTGTACATTTAAAAATGCTTAAATGGCAGATTTTGTCCTTTGTATATTTAATTGTAATAAAAAAGTTTTTAAAAAGTTAACAGAAAAGAGCTAGGGAACATGTATATTTGGAATTTCTTTCATGTAGATATTACAGAGTTTCCACTAAGGAGCTAGCAAACACCAAGGTATTTTTGAAGCAATTTCATTCCATATGCTGTTCATATAAGGATTCATTGTTCTTTCTTTCCTAGAAATCAAGAAAGCTGATGATCATCTGCAGCAGCACTTGGAAAACCAAAAAATGCTGAAGAGGATGGAACAATGCTATGAACACAGAAGCACTTTAAAGTCTTACTTAGGTTTAAGCAACCAGAGCAGAAGATGCAACATGAAAGAACCTGCTAAGTTTAATGGAGAGCAGAGAGCCTTTTTACATGACAATCATGAACACACTCATATTAAAACTGAATTCCGTGAAAGTAGAAAACCCATCAGCACTAAGTCACAATTCCTTAAACATCAGCAAACACGCAATGTAGAGAAAGCCCATGAATGTACCGAATGTGGGAAAGCTTTCCTCAAGAAGTCTCAGCTCACTGGACATAAGAGAATTCATACAGGAAAGAAACCCCATGGATGTGGTATCTGTGGGAAAACCTTCTACAAGAAGTTCAGGCTCACTGAACATCAGAGAACTCACAAAGGGGAGAAAGCCCATGAGTGCAGTGAATGTGGGAAAGCCTTCCCTAGGAAATCTCAACTTACTAAACATAAGATGACTCACACAGGAAATAAGTCCCATCAATGCAGTGAATGTGGGAAAGGTTTCTCCAGAAAATCACAGCTATTGTACATCAGCGGACTCATACAGGAGAGAATCCCTATATATGCAGTGAATGTGGGAAAGGCTTCATTCAGAAGGGCAATCTTATTATACACCAACAAACTCATACTGGAGAGAAACCCTACGGATGCACTGAATGTGGTAAGGCCTTCAGCCAGAAAGACTGCCTCATAGCACATCAGAGATACCATACAGAAAAGACTCCTTTTGTATGTACTGAATGTGGACAACCCTGTTCACAGAAGTTGGGACTCATTAGGCATCAAAGAATTCACTCAGGAGAGAAACCCTATAAATGCACTGACTGTGGCAAAGCTTTCTTTACAAAGACAATGCTCATTGTACATTACAGAACTCACACAGGAGAGAGGTCCTATGGATGTCATGAGTATGAGAAAGCTTATGCCTACTTGTCTTGCCTTGTTAAACATAAAAGAATACACACAAGGGAGAAACGTGGAGATTCAGTGAAAGTAAGCAGTCCTTCCACAGTGAGTTGTAGCTTGTTAGATATGAGTGAACTTATGCAGGGGGAAAGCTGTGCTAATGTGGTGGTTGTGCAGATATCTTCTGTGACCCCTCAGACCTCATTGAACACCAGTGGGCTTCTAGCAAACAGGAATATACTCCTCATGAGACAGCCAGGTGCCAGATGTGCACTCTCAGGAGATAATCAAGTATTTGCACAGGAGAGAAACCTTACAAATGCAGTGAATACGGTCATGCCGCCAGTAGTCAATTATATCTTCTTTTATGTCACAAACACATAGGAAAGAACTGTATATTCAAGGTGGAAAAGACATTAGCAAAAATGCCTAGCTGATTATTTGGTTAAGTGTAAACTTTGAAATCCTATGAATGTAGAAACTAGGAAAGCCTTTTTATGGAAGATGGACCCTGTCACCAGTGGGCACCATGGGCTAATAGCTCGTAGTGGGTAGAAATATAATGATCATGAGAAAGCCCTTGCCCTCAAGAGGCATCAGTACATAGTAGAGAGAAACTTCAGGAAGGCAGTGAATGTGGCAGGGTTTTCAGTGGCATATGCTGTCTCACTCATTAGCAGGTGAAATTGTACAGAAATAAAGCACTGAACACACTGTGAAATGCCTGTAGCAAAATATCAAAGTACCCTTGAAGCAAAGAAGCCCTGTGGAAATGAGGAATGTTTGAGAGCTTTCTGTTCATTTCTAACCTCATCATATATCAGATAATATACTTGATGTATACTTTTGGACAGGATACCTTCAACTATATTACTGTGTACTGTGTTAATGATTCCATAATTTAAAGGAGATAGTCTGTTCCCCATATCATTGGTTCAGTTATCATATTGACATATTCACTTTTCTCCTTTGCTGTTCTTTTGCTTCCCCCCAGCCCAAATTATCTTCAGTGCTCACCCAAATCATATGATTAGCTGT
>CAUYSK010068339.1:0-64046 GCA_963575035.1 Avahi laniger | reverse complement strand
AAATATATATATAGAAAAAAAAATTAGCTGGGCATGGTGGTGCATGCCTGTAGTCCCAGCTACTCGGGAGGCTGAGGCAGGAGGATCGCTTGAGCCCAAGAGTTTGAGGTTGCTGTGAGCTAGGCTGACGCCACGGCACTCACTCTAGCCAGGGCAACAGAGTGAGACTCTGTCTCAGAAAAAAAAAAAAGGAATAATACTAATACTATCCATGTCAAAGAGTGCTTATGAGGAATGAGTAACTTAATATAAATGAAGTAGTTAGAAGAGTACTTGGCACAAAAAAGAGCTGCATAATGGTTAGTCATTGTCATTTTATACTGTAGAAAATTTGAAAGTCATAGAGAAATCTCAGAAAGTAATTCGAAATTACACAAAATTCCACTGCATTTTGACAGCTGGTTTTATGTATAATTTTTATATTACACATACACACATATATATAATGTACATTTTGAATTTTATTTATAATAAACATAGAATGGAATAGGCTTTTGAGAGAATATTATATATACAGGTTCTCTAGAACAGATAGTATTTAACATCGGTTAGTCTTTCCAATTAAAAAAAAACACAAATTTATTTTCAGTGAGTTTTAAAGATATAAACATGGACTGAGTATAGTGGTTCATGGCTGTAATCCTCCACTTTTGGAGGCTGAGGTGGAAGGATTGCTTGAAGCCAGTTCAAGACCAGCCTGGGCAATAGCAAGACCCTCTCTCTACAAAAAATAAAATAAAAAAAAGATTTAGCCAGGTCTGTAGTCCCAGCTACTCAGGAGGGAGGCTGAGGCAGGAGGATTGCCTGAGCCCAGGAGTTTGAGGTTACAGTAAGCTATATTGATGCCACTGTACTCTAGTCCTGGCAACAGAGTAAGACTCTGTCTCAAAAAAAAAAAAAAGATGTAAATATCTACTGCTCAATTCCGCTGAAATAAAAGTAGTTACTATGGCCAGGCCTGGTGGCTCACGTCTGTAATCCCAGCATTCTGGGAAGCCGAGGCTGGTGGATCATTTGAGCTCAGGAATTCGAGACCTGCCTGAGCAAGAGTGAGACCCGGTCTCTACTGAAAATACAAAGAAATTATCTGGACAACTAAAAATATATAGAAAAAATTAGCTGGGCATGGTGGCACATGCCTGTAGTCCCAGTTACTTGGGAGGCTGAAGCAGGAGGATCGCTTGAGCCCAGGAGTGTGAGGTTGCTGTGAGCTAGGCTGACGCCACCGTACTCACTCTTCCGCACAACAGAGTGAGACTCTGTCTCAAAAAAAAAAAAAATAATAATTATTATGTTACTCTAAGCAGTTTTGCTTTGAGGGGGAGGTAGATGCTTAATAGTTTAGTAACTTTGTCTATAATGCCTCAATTGGGTGAATAGATAAATAACTTTGGTTAATAATTTAATTAAATTTGTGACTGCCATAAATATTTTAAAAAGCCAAGTTCTGTGCTATCGGAATTTCTTACCCATTAATAAGACATATTATAACATTTAATTTTATAGTATCATATAATCATATGTGGGAAAAATTTTAACTTAGCTTGTCATAAACAATTGTGATTACTTCAATGTAAACTATTAATCTCAATACTGTGGTACTTTTCTCCAGTTTGGCTTGTACCCTGGAGCCAGCGTATAGAGTGTGACAAACGTGGAGTGAGGCGCTATGGAACCTCTGTCGTCTGTTCTCTTTTCTTCCCTCCTATCCTTGTTTTCGTAAGGCAACTGTTAAACATTTATTTCTAAATGTTTCTCTATCTCTTAAGCTGGTGCTATAGCCTTCTAACGTCTTTTGAGTAAGAGTCAGAAAAGATAACTGGAAAGATGCACTGAAACTCTGTCATGTTCCCCTCTGTCTTCCTACCCATCCTCACCACTCAACCCAAGCCCTAACAAGTAACTAATGGAGTGCAAAGACTTACTACAAGAATTGTCTTTCTACTGGTAACCTAAGAGGTAATGATGAATATAAAGACAAGGGTATTTGGAAAGACTATGTATCTGAGCATTTTTGGTCTGGCCCTATGCAGAGAAATGAGCCTTCCAGGATATGGTCAATCATGCATAGGTATGAATAACTGCATGATCAGTTTTTGGCAAAGTAGCATAAACTAGACAGTTGTTACACCTTTGATTGATGCATTAAATAACCTTAAGTTAATTATAAATTTTAGCTTTTGGATTCTTCAGGTAGGGATAATATGTATGCATATGTGTCTGGGTCTGTGATTTACTCAGGAGAGGCATGGAACCCTAAGCTATTTCCTCCCTTGTGGTCACATTTAAAAAAAACAAATCCCCATCAATGTAATAGACTTGGAAAATATTTGCCTCATATTTTATGGTATTTACATACTATAGAAAACTTTACATTTGCATAGAAGTCCTCTAAATTTAACCACAAATATTTTCTTTCATATAACTGCATTTAATTGGTGCAAACAGAAACATTAAAGAAAAGAGTTCTTTACTCTTTTTCCTGACTGTCACTATAGTTTTCGCTCTGGATTTTAATAATGGCATTATTATGTTCTGTGGGATGTAATGTTCCTGCAAGGATATTTGCAAGTGTTATTATTGGGAAAATTGTAACTGCTTTAAAAACTAAATGCATAAACTTCTTGATAAGTAAGAGAATATATATTTTAACAAATTATAGGTAAATTACATGCTTTTTAATCAGTGTTTAATATTTTGAAGAGGAATCTGAGTGGTAAAACTATTATCTTTCTTTGATTATTGTTTCATCCATGATTTTTTGAAACACACAATAATTTTCATGATTAAGAAAAATATTACCAGAAAAGAATTCATTTTTTATTCTTTACACTGTACAGTATCTTCAAAATCTACTGTAATATTCAATTAATGCTTTTTATCTCATAGGTGAGAAAATGACATACTATGCCAATATTATATTTTTTAACATGAGTGAAGCTACATCGATATTATTATAATTAATGATTACATCATGCTTTAGAAGGAAAGTACAGAGAAGGTTGGTATTAACATGCACAGCACATCATTGTGATATCAATACTCATTTTACCGTTCAGATTTTTTTAAAGCTAATAGCTGTCAAAAATACCCATTATAGGCTAGTCTATAATTTGTAGAAGTCAAGTAATACATTTTTTCTGAAGGTATAATGGATGCTCCATGGAGCAATTATTTTAGAAAGACAACTTCATCTCAGCTGTCTCGTGCCAGCAGAACTATTTAAGAGCCTGAGATGCATAATTCAACATGGAAGGGCTGTCAGAGTTGAGAATACCTTTAAATTATAAAAACTTAGCACCACAAGTCAGTTATAATTATAATGGAAATGTAGTTTTCTGTCATTTTATCATGGCAAACATCTCTCAAGAAGCAATTTTGCGTGTTAAAATATTTTGCCAAAGTGACTTTTGATTCCAAAGGGATACAGATTATCTGGTTTTACACCTGAATATTTTTTTTACAAATTGAGTTTAACAGCCTGCACTGCTTAAGATGGCAAACATAGGAGTATTATTAAAATCCCTTTGGAAAATCCTGCAGAGAGACCACAGGCTACAGAAACTCATGGAGGTGGGTCAAATTATGCATAAAAATATATTATTTTAATAACAAAGTATAACAGGCAGTTCTTCATCTGACATTCAATTATTTTACATGGTAAATATCTGAATATAAAAATGGATGCCATTGTAGACAGAGTCTCTTTTCCTAGCAAATATTTCCATGATTAAAAATTAAAATGAAAGGGTAATAGTTTAAGATCCTCTTGGATTCTTAGATTCTTTGTCTTTGATGACTTCCCAAAACTTTCTACCCTCCAGATGGTAGCTCGTGTCTTCCTAGTCTTCTACAAAGCTTTTACTATTGTGGGAGATAAAAAGTCACAGTAAAGTTCTTTTAAGAAAATAAGCTACAGAATAAAAGCATAGTAGCATGTATCACAAACTTCAAGTCCTCCTGTATTTTCCAATAGATGAAACATTTAAATGAGCTCAGATTCCACAGATGTCTTCTACCCATTTTGAATAACAGGAGTTCTAATGAGAAGTCATTTTTGCAAATTGCCATCACAAATAATTCTCTAGGACAATGATTGTATTTATTAACCTCATGTTAGCATTCTTTTCATATTGACCATGATAGTAAACTAACATTCTTTTTGTCAAATAATTTGAATGAACTTTGGATGTTGAATTTATTTCTAAAAATGAATAGGCTGATTCAAATATTTTCATTTTCCCAATACACTTACTGAGTTCCTATTAAATGCATCACCTTTTCAATTTTGTACTTTAAACTATAATGAAGATATTATCAATTAGTATTCAAAATGTTTAATTGTTCATTTTTAATAAAACCAAACCAAGCCAAAACTATACTCAATTAAAGTAGACTGAGAAAAATGTGTATCAACTCAAACTTGAGTGGATTTTAAATGCAACAAATATTTGTTGAGTGTAAAATACGTCCCAGGTATTTTTCGAGATCTGGGCACATATCAATAAAAAAAGAAGAAAAAAACTCTTTCCATCACATGGTTTATATTTCTTATCTTAAAGAAAATCAGAAAATCCAGTGGGCTAAACACAAACTTCAAAGATAACTAATATATTTAACTGAGATTATCTTATCATACGGCTTCAATGCTTTCTTAAAATGAAGAGATGATTTAATAAAACCAAAAACAATCTTGTTAATATTCTTATTTTAAGAGATATAAGAAAATTATTACTCTCACACACATAAAATCCCTGAAAATAAGAGCAACATATATATCTAAAAGAAAGAGGACAAGAAAGGAATAGGGAAATGTGCATTGTGTACTTATTTTTCGCTAGTGCTTTAACTTGTTATATCCTTTTATCCACACAATACCATGGAGGAGTGCAATCTCCATCCTATAGGTTGAAAACTGAGACTCAAAGAATTTTTAAAAAGTAATTAAATCTATGTATTTCTAATTCTCCAACTTCTATCAAATTATTTTTAGGAAAGTTTCACAGATTAAACCACCTGAATTGATACTTAGAGATGTATTAACATATTTCTCTTCTCTGAAGAGAATTTATTGTTCCTAACTTAAGGAAAATGAACTTTCCAAGAGAACATTTTATAAACTATTTCAGTATTATTTTTAGTCACACATAGAGTGTATTCTTTTCCATTCTGCTTTAAATTTTTAAATACTCGTGCACATATATGCACACACACACACACACTTCTTGAAAAACAGACCATCAAGGATTTAAGCTAATTTTGGAGTGCCAAACTTTTTCCCCTGCCCCCTACTTTCCTTATTGCAATGTAAGATGATATAATACTTGCAATCAGTAACTGAAATTTTTTCATATTAAGATATAGAAAAAGCTATAAATGCTGCATTCTTCTTGTACATAATGGTACAATTTTATAGACATTGTAATGCACTGATTTTTTTATTATTACCAGAATTAAGTCTATTTTGCTGAAAAATTGAATGTAGTTACGGTATTATTTTATTATATCATGGAGGTAATCATTATCTAGAAAATAAGGAATAATGCATTACAGTAATGCACTACACATATGATTACTTTTAGTATAATGCAGTATAATGCTTAAATTAATTCCAAGCAACTTCCTAATTTTATTTCAGTACAGCCAGATCGCAAGTCCTGGGGAAGAAGAATATAAAATGTAACCAATATTTTATTTAATTCATTTTGACTGAATCATGAACTGCTCTAACACATGAAGATTCTGAAAATATCAATTGCTTTAGAAGGAAATTTAATCATTTATCTTTGGTCATCAATGTGAATAAATGAATGCGATTCAGAACTGGCATAGTAATATGCAAATTTCTATTTGTATGGTATTAGGGTGGAAATAAATTTAAACAAAAAGAGTAGGGAGGAGAGAGAAAAAAGAAAATGGAGAGAGGGCAATAGAGAAGGAAAGAGATTTTTAAAAAAGTAAGGAGTCAAGTGAATTTACAGGGGAGATATGAGTGGAGAAGAGAGCTTATCTGTGTGTTCAGCAAATTGGAAAACTAAATAGGCAAAACTCCCAGTTTAACTTTGAGATTTACCTTTTTTGTTTTCTTTTCTAATATAACAGTACAAATGGGGACTTAAAATTAATGCTATAAATACAGCCTTTTAATACAGTGTTGTACTGTGCAGATATCACATTAGGTCTTTCTAATGAGTCAACAAAATTTTTACATTGCCCTCTAATACTCTAAAATTAAGAAATTTAATAATAATTAATAATAATTACATGCATTTTAATAGAGGAAGAGTTAGTTGTACAACTTTTATGATGCTGAACTTTGTAGTCAGCTGAAACTGTGAAGCAGAGCATTTGTGGTGTAGGATCCTATCAATAGTATTCTTTCTCTGGAAGGCACAGAGACATTTGAAGTTTACTCATATTCTTATCAACCAAAGGAATAGTGTCAAGATTTCAATCTGAGCATAGGATCTTGCTCAATATTGCTAATATAACTTTCTCTCTCTCTCTCTCTCTCTCTCTCTCTCTTTTTTTTTTACCCATCTCTTACTCTGCCTTTCCATTTCTCCTTGCCTTCATATCTCTCTCTTTTCTCTGCCTCTTAGATCATTAAAATAAAATTCAACTATTAGTTCTGGAGAATTAAATATTCACATTTGCCATCCTATTTCTGAAATGGTTCGACATACAGAAAAAAATTTGTGTATCCTGATTTGCTTATGAAATTGATTTTTAATATTGTAAGTGGTTAAGTTGACCTAAAACATGGTTGACCCTCGTTCCTTTAGTATTCTGATGTCATGTAATGTAAACTTTAAAATATCAAATGACAAAATTACCAAAGACATACTGTTAATGAGAGAATGATATTAAATCATAGAAAATTCAAGGATGCTAAAATGCTTGAAGCTATCTGAGCAGCACCATATATTTGAATGACCTATTTAGCATCACGAATTACTGCCCTCCTAAGACCTTATCATTATACTCCATCGTACTTTTTTATTTCTGTAATCTAGGCACTTTCAAAGTTTATTTCTTTACAAGAGTGCTGCTTTTGATCTCCAGAATATTACATGTTCAGGCAGAAAATTCAGAAAACACAAAAGCACAAAGGCGAAAACCCTCAAATCACCTGATATCTCACTGTACCCCGCCCCCATGACACATACACTTTTAATTGATTTTTGTATGCATATATCATGGATGGATGTGGATTATATATTTTTTACTTATTTAAGAGGTTTTTTAACTAGAATTTTGGACTACCTAGAAAGAAATTATGAGAATGAATAATTCCTGTTCAAAAATCAGCATTTGAATGGCAAGAGACAGAAACATCATTTTATTGTTGAGTAGCAGTGAGAGAAATTATTAATATTTCTCCAACCAACTTCAAAGTACAGTCAAAAATAGCATATAATAGTGGGGGAAAGGAAGTGGAGGTTGGATAGAAGAGAGAAGACCGCAACAGATAAAAACCCTGGGCCCTTAGTTTAGTATTATTTTCGTTTGTTTGGGTTAGTGTCTAATTTAAAGATGTCATTTTGTAGATAAAGTGGATGCGGTAAATGTTGTTTGTTGAACCAGCTTTCTTTATATCTCAGAATGTTCCCAGGCTCAGTATGATATTTAGACTTTTCTCTGCCCCCTACCTCCATTTTCTTTGCTTCCCTTCATATACATACACTTCATAAGTCCACATAACTTTTTATTATGAACTGTAACAAAAATTACAAGTATCTAAATTCTCTTGTGACTCCAGGACTAGTAAAATAGTTATGTGGGCTGAGTTGAGGGAGCACACCATCTAAAGAGAACTCTATGCCAGTGTATTGTTCTAAAATCAGTAGTTCTAACATGAGTTTCATTTTATTAGACTATTTTAAAGCCAAGTCCCATCAACCCATCATAGCCAGGTCCAGCTTTTCGCTTTCTGCCCCTTTTCACAGAGCCTTTATGATCTAAAAAATGTCTTGGTCCACTATTCGTGAATTCTATTAGCGGAGGCATTCTTGCACTTACGTCAAGTTATACTGCATATAAATGGAGGATAAAAGGATTACCAGATTATAAATCAAACAAGAGTTTCTGGCAATATAAATCTCAGCTATGTCAGGCTCTTGTGTTAATGGAATTGCAGAATTTCATTGGCCAGTAAGAATTTAAATTCTGTTAGAGACCGTGCTAATTTTTCACAGGACTCCCTCAGTAAAATACTTAAAATAAGCGGGGATTGGAAGCAAACACGTGTCAGGTCTTAAAGTTGTTGTTTTAAAACAGTATCAAAGATATTATTGGCATTTGACAATGTATTGTAACACTTACATTATATAATTCTAAGGCTTGTCTTGAAACTTAGTACTTTAATCACCCAAACAAATGTAGCCAAATTGTGTGAAATACAAACTAAATAGTAAACGTAACACTGAGATAAATGGTAAAATTTGGCCATGGATTAGAATTTAATAAGGTAGTATCTAGCTCAATCAAATGATTGATCCACTCTGTCCAGGCTAATCAATCAATTCAGACTCTGGTAAAATTTCTGTGTTTATGATTATGTATTTTTTATATACCCATAGATAATTAGCTGGTTTTGAAATTAACATGGTTTAAGAAGTTGTGTTTGGAAAGTGGCAATTGGCTTTATCTCTAAAACATATGTCTAATATTGATAAGCATGGTAGTATTAACTTGATTTATTAAAAATCATATTTAATATGTAGTGGTTATATATTGCAATGATTTTTGAAGTGATGAAAACAATCTTTATATATGGTAACTTTAAAACATTATTTTTTCTTTAAAACAGTCTAGGTATATTTTAATATACTAAATATTCATTTATTAGGCCAATATATTCTGAGCATCAAGAACATACAAAGAAGCATGCTTGGTGTGGGATTATCAAACATAATAAGATATCATGTCTGTTTATGCAACAAAAGGAGGACAGATTGTTAAGGGTTTCCTTCAATAGGATTGAAGCTATTTTCTATCCATGTTATGTAAGCAATGATGATCAGAAATAATGTCCCTTTTACTCAATATTTTTATTCAAAAATTCCCTTCAGGATTAAGTATGTTACAGGCTACTCTCAGTCTGCACAAGTCCACTTCATGACATTCTTTAGTTTTATTTGTCTTTAGGTATTTCTGCCTTTATTTCTCCTCTGCTTCTTAATTCTAGAAAGAATGGAGAAGTCCCATCTCATATGTCTGACCAAGATGTGCAATATAGCCAAGACCTTTTAGTGCCTAAGAACAATGTCACAGATGTCAAAATTTCTTTGTGGGCGAAAATGGATCTCAGAATTCAAACTTTCCTGACTCCTCGTCTCACAATACACCCTTTAAAATGTTGTTTGAATTTGTTTAAAAATGTACAATCTGGGCAGAAAACATTCATTACTTTATGTTCTATGATGAGTCTTGGTCATAAAACGTTTTTAAAGAATGGACCACCCCTGACTTAGTGTTCTTCCACATTTTCCCTAGTTCTCAAAAGACCATTCCTCCAAAAGTGAACTCTGATATTGGAACATGCACTAGCAAATATTGGATATGATATAACATAAACGTGAGTGAAAATGGTCTTATAACAGTTTTTATAGTTTAAATGTTTACAATGAAGTTAGAAACACAGATTATATTTTAACAAACTTTGAATGAAACTATTTGACATGAACCTTTGGGAATAGCAAGGAGTACCTCAGATATTGATGATGAGAAAAAGCATTATAAGGAAGAAGAATAGTCAATGACATCACGTAGGTTCCAGATTACGGTGGGCTGTGATATCTGAAGGTCCCATCCAGTGGATGGAACAGAAAGGGATATATGATGCAATTTGTGTTTTACGGAGCTGTCTCTGGACACAATAGAAATGGAGAACTGAGGAACTGGGGTCAGAAAGAGCATTTGGACAGCTGTTGCAAGAATGCATGTTAAAGCTGCAGAACATGACAGCTGGAGTAAGAATGAAAAGGAGTTGGATGCAAGAATTAGTTCAAAACAGAACTGAGAGTGATGCTGTCACCACTGCTGTGTCCTGTTATTTATCTGTGATGTGGGGATGCAAATGGCATAAGAGCTGCCTGAGGCCATTACAGTGATGGCATTGCTTATGAGATGTGCGACCTTGGACAAGTTAATAATCTTTCTAAACTTTCAGGTTCCTTCTAAAAATGTAAACATAATAATAAATCTACTTCATAGAATTTTAGAACTTAGCAAGCTGTAGTAGTTTTAGATTTTCTCCCTGCTATAAGTATCCACACCTGAATAGTGTTAGCAAGAAAAATTACAGCTGTTTTTAAAGTTAGTATAGATATTTTGACTTTATCTCTTTTCAGATAAATCATATATATATATATATAACTAAATGGGAGATATATATATATAAATTTATGTGAATATCTGTGTCCCATTTAGTTAAGTTGATTGTAATCTGTAAAAAAATTGGAGAACAACACACATCATATGTAATGGCATCATTTGGGCTTCTCAGCTTCGGCAATTCATTGTGTTCACTAGAAATTTTGAAAATAGAATTCTAGGGATAAAAGCTAAGTCTACTGAATCAGAATATCTGGGAACAGAGTACAGGAGTCATTTTTTTAACAATCCCAGGTGATTCAATTCCACAGCTTAAATTGACCACCACTGCTCCAGGTGTTCCAGTTCAGCACTTCTCCAAATGTGTGTAAAAATCACCTGGGGAACTTGTTGAAATGCAGATTCTGACTCAATAGGCCTGAAGTCTGAGATTCTGCATTTCTGACAAGAACCCAGTGGCTGGTTTGTAACTGATGAATGGACCACACTTTGAACAGAATGGATCTCAATGCTTGAGATCAGAGAAGCTTCTACAGACCAGGAAAACTTCCAGACCTTGGTTCAAGGATGGGCTGGATTTCAATGGTTGGTAAAGGATGGAGAGTCCATTTCAGTCATGGAGACCAAAAAATGTAATACATGGAGGATGCATGGAGAACAACATGACTGGCACGCTATTCAATTCTGAAGGAGCAGTAGAATATGCATCTGAAGTATGGAGGGAGTGTGAGACCAGAATGAAGCCTTAAAAGCTCTGGAGAAATAACCAGGCTTTTATTTTTGATTTAGATAGAAACTTGGAGGGGAGGGGGGCTTGAATCTCACTGAAATTTGGGAAAGAGAGCTAGGGTATAGAAAGATGCATCTGTGGGCAGGTTATGTACACAGAGTTGTTGGAGCTGAGAGATGGAGTTAGGAAGGGGAAAATGGCAGTCTCCCTCTAATAATAAAGGACCTGGGGCAAGAGTACAAATGAAAGTATAATTTTTAAAAAATAGTTATAATATACACATAATTAGTTGATTTTATATATGCCAGACACTCAGAACAATACTTCATGCTGATTATATAGTTTCTTTCTAATAATAGTACTATGGGTAGGTACTATTATCTCATTTCATTTATTTTTATTTTAAAACTAAAATAGAAAATATGTATCTTGCCCTTATTTATTATCACCAGAGTGATAATAAATTCAGAGCTGACTAGTCTGTTCTTTCATTCTTTGTCAGTTTTTCAGAAAGATTATTCCTACTTTAAAAAAAAATTCAGGTTACCAAATTTATAATTGTATAGTCATATATTACTCAACTAGTTTTAGTGCAAACTGAGTTTGCTATTACAAATTTGCCCAAACTGAGCTAAAAAGGCAGAAATATCTGACAGGCCTTAGTCTGTGAAACCACATAACCTTCAATATTTGTGAGGGTTTACACATATTGCTTTGGAAAAGACATTTCTAAAAAAATAATGTCAATTATTGATTGTGGGATTATTAGACCTCTTTGTGCTGGAGCACATAGACCATAGAGAATCCATACTTAAATGTTCAGTATGTGTATACTGCTCCAGGAATATGAAAGACCCAGAAAAGGTTAAAATTTTTCAGGATAACCTGATTCAACAGATCTGTCCCAAGGGCCAGGAATCTAAAATATTCACAAATACCCTATTTAAGTAATATGGTACCATGGAAACTCACTTTGAGAAACACTAATTTAGGTCAATGAATTCTAGCAAATAATGAGAACTTTAAGATACCTTTTGTAATAGTGTTTTGAAAAATGTGATCAGTCTAAGGGGACTGTAGACACCTTTGACACGGGGATTGAGGATGATCTACTGCATGCCATGTACGCTGATTACTTAAGTGACTGTGCAAAGTTTATTCTCTATGCCCCTAGATCTTGCTGTCAGTGACTAGACAGCAAGAGAGTTACCACTGTCAATTTCCTGTACTATAACAATCCACAGACCATTCTGGCTCTAGATGACAGGGAAAACAACTTCAATAGAAATGTTCTCAGAGTTCTGCAGACCAAGCCAATAGAATTTTTCATGAAAAATTTCTATCAACCCAACTCTGTAATTAAAATGCAGTTTTCTCATCCAAAGTATCATATATGCTACATGTTTTCTTGCCATTATTCATTATTTCCTAACTTCTCTTTCGGTATACTGAGCCTTAGTCTAAGACTACATGCTGGGAAAAGCTGCCTTAATAATTGCCATTAACTAAAATCTAGGTGCTACTGGTTTCATGCAAAACAAACCTATGATTTCTATTGCTTGAAAGATGGGTATGAAAATAAAACCAGTCCCCGGAATGCACCCCCCAAAAAAAATAAAATGGTAACATCATAAACATAAAATTGGGGGACAGACTTTTACTTTTTCAAAAATGTATGTCATAAGTAAAGACAGATGCTAGTTTAAGTGCTGAGTATGTGTGTTTCTATAGTATATTTTGCCAATTGTTGGACAAAGCAACAGTTTAAAATCTTCCTTCACTGTGAATAGTTTTTAAGGAAATTTAGTAAGATTTTGTTTCTGAAAATTTTCTATTATTCATAATAAAAAATGTGAAGCAAGAGATGAAGTGGAAAACTTTTTACCTGTTTAACAATAACTATTTTTAAAATACTTAATTATTTGTAACTTGCAAAGGCAGAGTGTGGGGAATTGTCATCAAACTGTGAGCTGTATCTTTCCTTGCAACTTACAAGGCCAAATAATGTCAGATGTTAGAAACCCAAAAATAAAGGTAAAAGGGAAATCAGTGTCTGTAGATTCTTCTCAGGATGATAAATTTAAGGCAACATTCCTGAAATGACATAGTAGGGTTTTTAGGAAAATATCTGGCAGTTTAGATGGTAGTCGAAAGAGAAACTAAATGAAAAATATCTCCAGCAAAAGCAGAAAGACAAATATAAAAGTCGTGACTCAAGGGCAACATGAACTTATTGCTTTCTGATATTCTTCACAATAATACTTTTTTTGCTGATTATTATAAGAAATAAATGTCAATGAGACAATATGGCAGAAGTTGATTCTGCTAGGTTGGTAAAAATGTGAAGGATATGTTGTCTCGGGAAGGTTGGCTGAAAGTCTATAAATATGGTTTCTGGACAGATTGAAAATAAATAAGCTTTAGTGTAAGATTTTTCAAGACATGTTTTATGATTTTTTGATCTATGAACAATCAGGTATTTAATGTTTAGCGGCCCATTGTACAATTTTTTGGGAAGGAGGAATAAAATCAAGACTTCAACTTTGTATTATTTAAAAAAAGCAATGTGAAAGTCCTTTGAGTGCTGTATTATGTATAAAATATTTCCAACAAGGAAGTTTGATAGGTACTTACAAATGTGTTCTATATAGTCTTTGAAATAATGAAAATATATTGACAAGATATGATCCTAAACAACTCAGTGGGTGGTGGTGGGGGGTTGAAAAGGAGGGTGGCATAGAAGATATTAAATCATGCTTTCTTGTGTCATTAACAATTATATATTCAGGTTCCAAGTCAATGTTTAATATATCATCAGAGCAATGCATTATAATTCTATATGGCTGGCACAGCCAAAGTAACATCACTCTGATGTCATATTAAACTCTGGCAAAGAGTCACAATGAGCGTGAAAGTTTAGCCATCCTAAGAAGCATCTCTACTATTTTTTTTTCAAATAAATGATTAATATTAAGCCAAACTAAAGAAACAACTCATTTGAAGAAGTGGAAGTCATTTTCCAACTGTTACTTCATAGTGTACACTGGAACCATGCCAGAGAGACAGAAGGGAAAGCCCTGTAATAAAATATGTTTTAATAAATTATTAATTTTCTCATAGACAGACTAAAGATTTAGAATGAGGATGGCATTTTCTAACTAGGCCATAGGCTTATTGAGGTTAAAACTCTTTTTCTTTTGCCGAACATTGCAATATGGATGAGACTTTGCTCTAGCTTATCGTAACTGCAGCGCACAATCGATATTTAAATCCTGAAAGATCAGCAATAATGGATGCAAACTGAATAGATCAATATTTAGCCTTTTGTGGACTGTAACTTTTATCTTAGCCCCAATTACTCCATGGCACAAGGGTTGATTTTTATTGCCTTGGGTGTTTGGAAGCTCAGTGTATTTAATTTTAATTTTAAATGTGAAAGAATACATTGTAAGACACCTGTAGAGATAACTATCAGTGAAATTAATTCAAAAATATGCTTCAATAGGTTCAACATCTTTTCAGGACCATTTAATAATAATAAATTTCAATTGTGATGAATATTTTGGATTTTTTTTTTTTAATTAGAGGATATCAGATTATTTTAAAATTCATAGAAGATATTTCCTTTGGCAATATTGCATGACCACTTGGAAATCATTTGGTTAGTTTTTCTTTTTAGGATAAAAACTAATTAGAGATCTGATAAAATATTAGCATTCAAATATTGTTTAATTTTTTCAGGTATCATAGTATAATCAGTTATGATCATTTGTCATTAAAGTCCTGCAAAGAATTTTAAGGAAACTGAGGTTTAAAAACACCTTATTTAGAAATAGCGATTTCTATTTATCATTTTTGTGATAATAATTATTCATAAATATAAGCTCTGTTCCCAAAAGCCCAAACTTATCCAGTACTAACAACAACAACAACAAAAAAAACTGTACATTTAATAGCTAAGTAAATTAGAACACTTGCTATGAACTACAAGATAGTAATTGTTTTTTGTAAGACTTCAATTTTGAACATTGCCTCAGAGTTTTAAAAGGGGAAAAGTGACACTTCCAGTTGAAATAGGCATGTTGCAGTTGATTACTACTTAAAACTTGACAAAACACAAAAAGCAACCACCTGAAGCAAGTGAAAAGTAAATAATAACAGGAAAATGGGAAGGAAATTAAAACTTGAAGAATGAATACGATCATGTAATGTTTCATGGGTTTTATTCCTTCTTCTTTATTTTCCCAATGCGAGACAAAGCTGTCCGTTGAAAACCATCTTCAAAATCCCTCTTTTTGGCCAAAAGACCAAGGGATAAAATCCTCTTAGCTGAAAAGGGTAGAAAAAATTCTTCATTTCCTTCCCCCATTTTTTTTTTTTTATCCTCCCAGCCCAGCACCGAATCCAGCCCCATCAAAGATCTACAATCCTGCAATGCAGTAGTGACACACATATCTAAACACATGAGAGAAAAATTCATCTTTCTTGATTCAGAAACAGAGAAGAGGTGTTCCATTGTGCAAGGAGTGTAAAAAAATTTTCCAATGTTTTTCCTCTATCTTGTCTTTCTTTTCTTTGTCCAGCCAGGCAGGCCTAGTTATATGGAACTGCACAACAGCATGGGAGGTTAAAACACTAAGAGGAGGAACCAGAAAACAAACAAACACAAATTCCAGCTTATAGATACGAGAGAGTGTGGGAGAAATCCCAAAAGGAGTGAGCCAGAAAAGGAAAACCTGAACTGTGTATGAATCAACACAAGTCCTGAGCTCACCACAAGCTGTCCGTGTTCAAGGCACACCCCCAATGCATAGGAAAGGTTTTAAAAAGTGAATCATCAAATCAACCTCTATCTTAGTTCTAGCCTATCCTCTGATGTTGTTGAGGTGAGAGAGACTCAGAAGTGTAGTAAGCACTTTGAAAATTGAACTTCTTTTAGATCACCAACTGCAAAAAATAATCAGACTTTCCTTCTGTACATCAGTTGATTGCCTGCTGAAGTAAACAAATAAAAGCCAACTTTGCCCACTGGATTTTAAGAAGACCCTGTTTCTCACAACATAGTTTTCCAAGTGTACTGGATACAATCTAAAGTTACTCAATATATCAAGAACCAGGAAAATGCCACCAACTCTTGAGGCAAAGACAATCAATAAATGGCAATCCAGAGTGAACATGATGTTGGAATTACCAAAGACTTTAAATAAGTTATTTCAATCATGTTTTATAAAGTAAATGCAAATGCTCTTGAAATGAATAGAAAGTTAGACTTTCTAAGCAGAGATATAGAAACCATAAAACAAGCAAATAAAAATTTTAAAACAGAAAAATATAATATCTGAAATAATATTACAAATTTGAATACCATTCAGCTTTAAAAAGCAGGAAATTCTGTTATTTGCAATAATATGGATGAAGCTAAAGGACATTATGCTAACTAAATAAGCCAGGCACAGAGAGTCAAATATCACTTGATCTCACTTATATGTAGAAACTAAAAAAGTTGAGCCCATAAATGTAGAGAATAGAATAGAGGTTACCAGAGGCTGGGGTGGGGTGGTATGGGGGGTGGGCAGGGAAAAGATTGATATTGGTCAAAGGGGAAAAAGTCACAGTTAGACAGGAGGAATAGTTTCCAGTGACTTACTGCACAGCATGGTGATTATAGTTAGTAATAATATATATTTCAAAGTAGCTAAAAGAATGGATTTAAATATTCTTATCACAAAGAAATAATACGTATTTGAGGTGACGGTTATGGTAATAAGCCTGATTTGATCATTCCACAATGTGTACATGTATTGAAACATAACATAATATTGCATAAATATATACAATTATTATTTGTCAATTAAAAATAAAACAAAACTTGAAAAACAATAAAATTCACTGGAAGGACTCAATAGCAGAACAGAGATGACAGAGGAAAGAGACAACAAAATTGAAGATAGAACAATAGAAATTATCCAGTCTGAACAACATAATAAAAAAAGATGAAAAACAAAATGAACAGAGGCTCAGGGACCTGTGGAATAACATTTAGATTTCTAATATTTTTGTCATTGGAGTTTCTGAAAAAATTTTTTGCACATACTGTATTTGAAGAAATTGGTTGAAAGCATCTCAAACTTGGTAAAAGGCATACATTTACAGATTTAAGAAGTTCAACTAATTCCAACTACATTGTCTTAAAAGTATTTGTACATAGAGAGCTTCAGAATATAAGAAATATTAAAAAATGATAAAATTAAAAGGGGAAATAGAAAAATCCACAATACTTGAAAGTTTCTGCACTCCTGTCTCTAATTGATAAAATAAGTAGAGAATATTAGCAACAATACAAAAAAAATTAACAATACCATCAACTAACTAGAACAGGAGCTGGCAAACTATGGCTTACCAATCAAATCCAGACTACCATCTTAGCCCATGAGCTAAGAAGGGTTTTTACACTTTTAAATGGTTGCATTTAAAATGGTTATGTAAGTATTTACATAATGTCCTCAATTTTACCTCTTGGTCCACAAAGCTTAAAATACTTACTGCTTAATAAAAATATTGCCAATATCTGAACTAGAACTTAATTGACATTATATCTATGAGTTTTAACTTTGGTATACTTATTCTGATTTTTATCATCTGCAGCAACTCTTTTTTCTTTCTTTCTTTCTTTTTTTTTTTTTTTTTGTGAGCCAGGGTTATGCTCTGTCATCCAGGCTGGAGTGCAGAGGAGTGATCATAGCTCACTGCAGCCTTGAACTCCTTGGCTCAATGATTCTCCTTCCTCAGTCTCCCCGGTAGCTAGGATTACAGGTGCATGCCACCATGCCTGGCAAATTTTTATTTTTTTGTAGAGACGGGGTGTTGCTATGTTGTTCAGGCTGTTCTCAGACTCCTGACCTCAAGAGATCCTTCTGCCTTGGGCGCCCAAAATGCTGAAATTACAAATGTGAGACAACCACCACGCCTAGTCTAAATCTGTTAAAATTAAATAGCATATTTATACATAATTGGGGTTATAGAAGTGTGTCTCAAAGAAAAATAAAAACATATTTTTAATTAATTATAACATTAAAATTTATAGGATGAACTAAAGCAGGAATAGGAAAGAAATTTAAAGTAATAAATGTTTCTATTAAAATATTATAGGTCTTAAGTAAATACTCAGAACATTCACCTTGAGAAATTGGAAAAAGAAAAGCAAACTAAACCCAAAGCAAACAAGGGAAATGAAAAAACTAAAGATAGGAGCAAAAATAATGATGTAAAAACAAAACAGAAAAAACATCAATTGAAAAAGAATATTTTCTTGGAAAATATCAAGAAAATGTGTAAACCACTATTGAAATCGACAAGATAAAAGAAGACTCAAATTGATAATATCATCAATAAAAGAGGAGAAATCCTACAAATGTTAAAGATATAAAAAGTGAATGCAGGCATACAACAAACAAATCCATAAATCATTATTATAAAAAATTTAAAGAAGATCTAAATATTTATAAAACATTCCATGTTTGTGAAGCAGAAGACTTAACATTGTTAAGATAGCAATACTATCCAAATTGATCAATGGATTTAATGTAATCCCTATCAAAATCTCAGTTTTTTCATTTACATAAATTAAATCTATCCTAAAATTTTTTTTTTAGACCCAATATGGATTAAGACACTAAAATTCTTATGCCAAAATGTTGAAAAACAAAGTTGGAGGACTTACAATTCCCAATTTTAAATTTTTGTACAAAACTCCAATAAGCTAAACAATATGGTATTAGCATAAGGGTAGACATATAGATCAACGGAGTAGAATTGAGAAACAGAAATAGATTTTCACATTTACAGTCAATTGATTTTGACAAGAGTGCCAAGACAATTCAATGGGGAAAGAATAGCCTTTTCAAAAAATTGTATTGGGAAAACTGAATATCCACTTGCAAAAAAGACAGAATTGGACCCCTTTTGCCTTACACAAAAGTTAAAGAGGATCCCATATTGAAATTTAAGACCTAAATCTATAAAAGTCTCAGAAGAAAATCTTCTGAATGCACTGAATACATTGAACATCAGTGAACTGTACTTCTTAAATGCATAATTTGTGTCTATGTGAATTATGTATAAATAATGTACTTACATAAAAACAGAAAAAACTTATACACAGTGTCTCTAGCAGCTTCCATTTGTAATAAATAAAAGCTTAACCTAAATATCCCTGAACTAAGACAGGAATAAACAAACAAAATAAAAATAAACTATCGATATATGCAAACATATGGGTGATTCTCAAATGCATTGAACTACATGACAGAAGCCAGTCTCAAAAGTAAGTATATTGTATGATTTATGCAATGACATTCTGGAGAAGACAAAACTATAGGAATGGAGAATACACAAGTGATTTCCAAGGTGTTTTGGCTGTACAGGGGCAGCGGCAGCGCTTTTTGAGAGGCGATGAAACAATTCTGTGTCTTGATTGTGCTAGTACTTCATTACATGACTTCGTGCATCAGTCCAGAATTATAGTACTGTACACCAAAAAGTTTTATTGTCAATAAATTTAAAATAATTCAATTAAAAATGGTGAACTTTTCTGTGCTTATTTGTTCTAGGCATTCTCTTAGATCCTTTAATGTTGCTAGTCCTAGAAATCACAGTACATTCATTTCACAGATGAGAAGCTAAGGGATTGAAAGTTTGAGAAACTTAACCGAAATCACAAAACTAGTACTTGTGTGAGCAGGGGATTTGAACTCAGCCAAAGTGACACTAGAAACCAGGCTCTTAAACTTTATACATTTGCATTTCTACACACTGTTTTTTCTTATATATTCAAAAAAATGAGTTAGAACAATTACTGCTACATGGATGGGAACTAAAATATGAACAAAATTTGTAGTTTTGATAATTCATTTGAAGTGTCGAGAAAAGAGCACAAGCGACCTGAGTCTTGAGTGCTTCTCTGTCCAAGAAGCTGACACAGATGACTAATGAACATCTGTTGATGTGATGCTAACGTCACAGGTAACTTGTTTCCTTTTTAGATTTTGCCTTATAATAGGACATGACATGAATTTTGTACAAGTGTACAATTCTAATTCACATGTTGGGATACACTCTGCTTGTTTTTGAATATTTTTACAATTGTCTCCCTAAACTTCCCAGAAGATATTAGTGTTTTCCTAATTCAGAAATATTTCCTCTTACAACCTACACAGTCAAAAGTTCTCCAAAATAATTAGCCTGGCACATATACCAGCTTTTTATTCCAGGTATTTTGACAAACACCTAGCACTATAGTTGTATAGATTACACAGTTAATTCTAATAAATTAAACACTAATCATTACAGCAAACTTTGCCCTTAAATTGGTGCACCAGTGTTGAGATTAGAAATAAACTTTTGATAATGGAAGTTAATGTCTTTAATCATTCAGGATGAAATATATCTGAATCCTTTTTCTGTTAAACTGAATTTAATAAAACTTATTTCTATTGTTCATTTATCTGAACCTCTTGATTCCAGTGTAATTTGGTCTTTATGCTGATTAGACCTTTGCTGTACTTTAATCTGACATAGAAGCGTTCAGAACACAGAGTCTTAACCAAAGGTGGGGGAGAACAATTAAAAAGAAAACTTCAGAATTGGTTCTTATTAAGAGAAATTTCTGATCTGTGTTATTTACCATCTTGCATTTTTAGTCTAATCTAGTCCTGATAAAAAGTTGTATCAATTTCACATTTTTGGAGACAAACTATACCAAAATCAAACAAATGTTCATGGGAAAGTCTAATGTTTGTTTTTTTCCACCAAATAAAGTCATTTGGATTTTGTCAGTAACTTCTTTTTCATCTTTGGGTTTACATTCCATCTTTAATTGATTTCAAGAAGCTTCTTTATGTACCAATTAATAGGACATTGACATGTGGAAGTGAAGTTCACTTTTAGTGAAGGCTAAAAGTGAAGTAACTTTTAGCCTTTTTTAATATGAGAGGTGATGCATTTTAAGAGGATAAATAAAAAATCATCAGTTAATCATTTTGGATTTCTCATCATTTTATGGCATATAATAGTAAAGGATTATGTCTGAATGATTCACCACCAAGAAAAATGCTATCAAATATATTCTTGAATAATTGGTTTCTTTATTTAATGCTAATTACACGAGCTGTCAATGCTCCCTCTGTAATCATTTGGTATACCAAGGACCTTTTAAAATTAACTCTCACTTTCTAATGTCTCAGTAATGTAACCATTGAACCAATCCATACGTGCTATTATTTGCCAAAATAATATGTCTCTTTCCATCCAAAGAGAGATGCATATGCCTCATTGATGTATGTTATCATTGGATTTCATTGACTGCAATTATTCATTACTCTCAAATCCAAATTTATTTATAACATTTCCTCATTTATTTTGTAGTCATTTGAAATTTCTCCAGCAATACAATCACAAAATATATTATTGATCCAATGGGAAATCAATCTTAAAATTTTTTAAAATGTAAGCATATTCATCAAAATAAGAAACAAATGGACTATCAAAGTTGAGTTTGTCTTTATAATGACCAAATATTTAATTCGCCTTTTTTTGTGGTTACTAAAACCAGGTGGCATGCATCCACAGGACTGAGCATGTTCTCGTTTCTTGTTTCTCGACATATCTAAACCTTATATGACCACATTGTTTTTCACCTTTACCACTTAAGCTATCAGTACAGTGAAGACAATAGGCAAACAAGAGGAATAAGAAAGCAACATAAAACTCCAATTACTTGTATGCCTGAGACAAAAGGAAGTTGTAGTTAAGTATATATATTTTCATAATGATCAACTCCTGTGTAGCATCCCTGTTGTCTCTGCTTACTGATGGGCATCCTTTATGTTCTATTACTCGTTATGAGTTCCCAATGGAGTAATTCACATCAAGATTACAGCAAGATGCTCTTGTCCATATTGTCCTAGAGTTACATAATTAAAGCATATCACAAATCTTTCTCTCCATTAATTACTCCTTTTATACTATAAATTGGACATTTTTTGAAACTTGAGATTGTTTCATTCCACAAGCCACAATTGTCAAGAAACAGAATAAATAGGAACCAAAAAAAAAAAAAGTGTTGAGATTTTCTTGAATATGTCTGAGAGCCTGGTCCTTAATATGCTTGTCAGTTTTTTTTAATTTTCTGGACCTTAATAACTTGAAGTTTGTATTCCAGTGAGAATATTAGTAACATGAAGAAATGTTAAATTTTAAAAGGTAATTGAATAACTTCAACCTCTTTCTTATAAAAGCATTGTATTCCTTGTGATTATTCTATCAATATAATTGGCTTATGTAATTGTTCTGGATTATATAAAAAATCAGAATTCTGTCCTATATCCCCCTCTTATTTAATTGTTGGAAAGAAATGTGCTATAAGCTCAAGTTTTACCTTGTCGTCAAGTTTGGGAGATGTTAACTATTATATTTAGTTTGAGGAGAAGTTTGGGAAACAGCTTACTATTACCTTACACAAGATTCTTTAAGGGCATCAGGAGTCTGATGGATTTTTGGAGTATCTTCCTTGAAACTCAGAAACTTTCTCTCTCTCTCTCTCTCTCTGAAACAAAATCCTTTATCACGTTTTACCAAATTAATTATGAAAGCTAAAAATGAAATCTTACTTTTGTCCCCCACATTAATCCTAAGTAGATTTTTTTTTGTTCATATTAATGGGAACATAGCACTAGTGAGATTTAATTTCAAACTTTTGTAATTATAGCTAAAATTAAATGTTACCATGGATGAATTGTCCATGTCCATAGATGAAAGCAGACTAGGAGGATTAGCAACTGGACCTCCAGTATGAGTTATGTTATCTTTGATAATTAATTAAAATCAATGTGTGGAAACCTATATTTGGAACATTAAGAAGTTTCCAAGCACGAATTTTTCAAATTCCCTATGAGTTTGGTGTAAGGAGTGGGGGAATGGCAATATTTGAGGAAACTCCAGAAGATCCTAAATTAATGAGGTAAACCTATGGTACCTTATATGTTTACTGAAATAAACAGGATTAGGTGGGCTTCCAGGTGTACTCCAGGAATCTCCTAACGTTGAAAAGCATGGTTATTTCCATAAACACTAAACAAATGAGAAGCCATTATAGGGGGTGAGGAGATGGATAATTTATCCTTAAAATTGAGCCTGTACAGAGAATTATAAGAAAATGGGGCAATAAGTCTATTTATCCTGAAGAATCTCTCTAAGAGAAAGCAAATACAAAAACAGTATTATTGATTAAATATAAAAGCATAAATATTTTTATACTGATGACCAGAGTTGAGAATGGTGCAATGTGTTTATGGTATCCTGGCAAAACAGGGCATTATTTAAAATTCATTGCCCAAGAGAAAGTTTTTGCAACATTTGAAGGGAAAGGTCCTATAAACTTGCAAAGTAGTAATCAACATAAACAACATTATCAAGTTCAGTGACCTAAGCCACTAAGTTGTTTTCCTGGGTTTTACCTTTTTTTTTTTATAAAAGGCGTACTGCAACATAGTACATTACACAAAAGTATCACACCATTAAAAAGTTCAGCGGAGCATCTGTTTCCCTTACGCTGGCAGCCCTCTATTTTCCAAGTGCAGAGCTGTGCTTAGAAAGGCAGCTGCACCTTTTTACAGCCAGGGCTGATGTGTGAGTACATGTGTTTCTTCACAGTGACAATAACTGTAATTTGGACAAATGTATGCTAATGCCTTTCATCTCAATGTCTTTCCAGTCTGCTATACCGTCACTCAGATTTTATTTTAAAAAAGAACTTTTTTGACACTGACAATAAGAAACTTTAAATTGTTTTTTCATAAATCAAATACACTACAAATGGCAAAAAGTGTAAGACTTAAGTTTTGCACGTGATCTCATAGCAACCGTGTTGGTGTGGGGAAGGAATAGGGTAGACCTTTGTTTTGTTCATTCTATCCTAATACATATTTATTGTGGATTTAATGGATTTCTTTACTTCAGCTCTTCCCTTGATATTTGACATTTCCTTATAATTTTAGTTCTGATTACCTGACTTGTCAGGGCGAGCTGAGCCACCTTCCACCACCAGCTATACTAGCCTCAGATTAACTTGAAAAATGCTATATCTCCCACTTCTAAACCTAGTAATTTGTTAATACGGCATCTCTTAGGAAGCATGTCCTGTACTCTTTTGCCTGAGTTTTTGCTCATGTTGTCCAGGCTCTTCCTTTTCTCTTAATTCCATCTATCATTATTGTTAGTTACAGCGAAGTCTTCTCAGTCCACCCCAGGACATTGCCATCCCCTGCACTCTGCATTCATGGCATTTCATATCCTGGTTTTTCCTATGGAAAAATGACCTTGAATTGCTCTGTGCCCTTTCTTGTACTGTTGAACGAATATCTGATGTTGGCATTTTACTAAGCTTTCCATATATGCGTATTTCATCTCTACAACTAGACTATAGGGTGCATGATACGCATTTCTGTATCCTGCCCATCTTCCTTCCTGTCCTACCCTCAGAGGAACTAAGACAGTATGTTTGATACAGTAGTTGCTCAATACATTTTTTCTAATTCACATTTTGGTTGCCAATTCTAAGTAGAAAAGGTCAAATCCAAGTGTTCATTTAAAATATTAATAGTTTAGGCATTTTTAATAATTTGATCAGAACTAGCACATATATGATCAAAGAGAATGGAGGGAATGGGAATTGAAAAAAATAATCTGTTGTGGAGCACTAACTGATTTCGTGTCTGTTCCTATATTGTTTGAGCAGATGAAGATTCAGTGATCATCTGTCATTTGCAGAAAATAAATTCATTCATTTTGTTCTAGAAAGTAGTATTAACATAATAACTTCAATAACATTTTTTTTAACAAGAAGAAACATGTTAAAAGCCAAATACACAATGGAGAGACTATGGCCTTCCATAATTATCACCATCTACGATATGATCCAAATCAAAGATGTTACCACTATTAGGTCACTAATAATTGATATTTCATAGTCACAAATTTCCCTTGACAGAACAGCATGTCAGACATCTGTTAGCACTGCACTCCATTGCTTCTGCATATTTATATTAACCTTATTGACCTAATGTTTGTCTTCAGCTTCCAGCCACTATCTAAGGAGGCACTCTGAACACTATTCTGTTAGTTATAGGGCTCACCACCGAGCTATGCAGCAGTCTATGTCCCGAGAACCTATGCTCATCAACTTGTTGAATCTTGTGTTAGATTTTATGCTACATAGCTGGAATTTCACTCATACCCATTGAACGCATTAGAAAGATTACTTTGTCCCTTCTGACTCTAGCAGAAGCAATAAACCTGAGCGCTATGAAAAGGCAATGAATTGATGGCCCCTGAGCTTAGCAGTTGGAAATAACAAATGCCTGGGCTGACTGTTACGACAGTGCCCATCACTGAGTCCATAGGCTCTCACCATCCCTATTCGCACAGCTTACTTGGAGCAGACATTTTCCTTCTCAGCCAGAAGAGGTGTTAACTATGTGCTTGCCTTTACTCCAACGATCAAGTTACAGTAACCAGTGACATGCACATCTGCAAGTGCTTTTTCTTTCAGGCTTTTCTCTATGCTTTCCAGAGGTTTTTAAATGCTCGCATCTTGAAATTGATTCCACTGTGAAATTTTTATTTATCTTTCAAATTTTAACTTTTTCACTTTATTAGCAGAAAGGAAATCCATTATCTATATATATTTTAAAGCAACCTATAGAATTTCCTTTTCTTCTAGAGGTCTAAATATAGTTCTGGCATGGGGTTATCATTTTTTTAATCATATGGTCACTCTCTTGTGTTTGCTCAGAAATGCATTTAACTAATGATAGCTTCCTGTGCTAATCCTTTTATTCCTTCTTTTAATCTATTCACCATTTCCTGTATCCCAAAAAGAGTTCACTATCTCTCAGTTTTTCTTTCACTTTTCACTTATTCAGATTGCATCGTAGTTGTAGACCAAGCTTTATTCCCGAGAATATCCCATCTACGTATTTCCCAGGCTACTTTAACGTTTACAAGAATCAGATATAGAAATCATCCCCCAAAGTGCCCAAGATTATGGAAAGTAAAAGGTTGGGGGGCATAAAAACTCCAGATAAAATGTGTGCTGACTCGATTTTCATGGATTAATGCTGTTGTCCAGACCTGGCATCTCTTAGAAGTACGGGAGCTTTGAGATGAGGGTAGGAATGAGTAGAGATAGAGAAAGATTATAGAGTTTCTAGCAGGAGACTGAATATATAGCAATCATTACCACACTCACTCCTGCACCAAGAATTTCCGGCCCCTGGGTGGAGTGACATCTGGGAAAAGAAGCATCTTTGATTTTGTGGCAGGGAGGTGGGCACCAGATATAGAACATTGTTGTGAGTGAAATCAAAAAGGTGGGTGGGAGGGGGGTGGATTTTCCTAAAGGAGGCAATCAGCCTCCCTTTGTGAGGTAATAGAATGACTTTTTTCCTAACCATAGAAATTTGAAGAAGAGAGAGAGAAAAAAAGGGTAAATGCCTAATACCTAATAAAAAAAGAATTTACTACATTTTATGGGCTTTTTGGAGGGATAAGACTAAGAGTTTAATAATAAAAGAAGTGCTAACTTGAAAGCATTTCTGGTGTCTATTGGTGCAGTTTATGAAATAAGATATCACCTGATGTCTCTAGGAGAGCCATAATAAATTGATTGGATTGGGTCAGGCGTAAATAATAATGATGACTACTTTCGATACACCCCTATGTGACAGGGACTGTCACACTTATACGTGTGCTCTGAAAGCCTCACCGCAGCTGTGTGAGGTTGGTGTTGCCCCATTTTACAGAGAAAGAAAAATTAAGCTTGGTGATGTTGGGTAATCTGTCCAAGGTCACACAGCTGGCACAGGGGGAGAGCTGAGATTTAATGCTAATAGTTTGACCCTGTCGCCAGTGCTTTTCATTGAGCTAACGCAATCGCATTTTAGGGTGATTTAAATATCTAAAGAGTGCTTTTTGTTTGTTTTTACTTTTACTAGGGGGTAAAATTATTTTACATGTCTTTTTGGATGAGAATCTTGCAGATAAAACGATGTGCTTACTTTGGTGCTGGCTGGAATTGGATCTTTTATTTCCTCTGTACAGTCTAGGAAGAGTTAGGAGAAAGGAAGATATTTATTTTCTCATGCCTTGTGTTATTAGGTGCACTGTGTTTAGAGACCAATATAATCTTTTTTTTATCTTTTCTCTAGAAACGACATAATGACGCAGCATTTTCAGTTTGAACCATCCACACACTACAGAAACAACAATAGTTTCCATCTGTGTAAACTAGATGACTAACAGCTAGAATCATTGGAAGCCAGGTACTTCCCAGGTTTAAATCACTGAACAAGTAAGATTCTGTCTTGTCTTGATAAAATGTGTGTTTAAAAATAACAAATGCAGTAGCTTCGGAGAGAATTATGTCCAAAAGAAAAAGAAGTTTGATATGATAGAATCCAGGATAAAGCATGAAATCCTGAACTGTGTATGTATCTTGCATCAGTTGACAAATATGTTAAAAGTTGAGACGACTTTATTTTAGTCACTTACCTTATGATTACATATGTGCATCTCAACTGTAGATGTTTAGTCACATCCTTTCGATTTTGTCCCAGTCTTCCCTCTAAATGAATAAATGAATAGTGAAAAAAAAAAAAAAGTACTTAGGTTGCCTTACAGGGCCTGAGGGTGCACACAACTTTCAGTGATAGATTTAAATGGCCATGAATTTACATTGACCTTACAATGTCCCTGTTTATCCTAAAGTACACATATCATTTTCCCCCTTTGGTGCCTTGATTAATGACTCTTCCCTTCTTTTCTATAGTTTCTCTTTTTTTTCTTAACTCCCCTGTTTATAAGTATGTTGCAATTTGAAAGCAGAGTGTCACCAAGGAGTTGGGGGTCACTTCCTGTTGGTCTTAGTTACTTGGAATTGCCAGCCCCATGGGTTTATCTTTTACAGTGCAACAAATATTTCATCTTGGCTATGTAGTTCCTGTGACTGGGCCACACTGTCTATTATTTTAGATTGAGTGGCCTGTGTTTCCTATTTTGTATGGCACTTGAGTAACATTGTATGACTGCTGACCCTAAAGAAAATGAGATGTGCCTCCCATAAGACAAGAACTGAGCACCAAACTTCTAAATAATGTTTAAATAGAAATCAATGCACTAACTCTGGACTGTAAATGTACATACACTTTCTAAGTTCCCAAACTTAATTTTCCTTACATTCCCTATATGCCAGTTTCACTTGTCTTGAGTCTTGAAAATCATACAATTTTTTTAAGTACTCTGTCCCCTTTAAGCATCTGGGTGCATGACCTAATTTCATCACAGAACTGGCTCTACTCTAAAAAATTAAAACTGAAAAACAAGACTCTATCCTGGCAGATTCAAATACTTGATTACAGCTGTTTTCATCATATACAGGAGAAGCCCCATTAGTCCTCAGGTAAAACTTGAGGTTTCTGATATTTTTCATAACCTGAAAAAAATGAAAATGAACTGCAAGGTCTTTTTCCTGGTCTTACAGCTTTTGAAATAACTTGAGATTAACAAAGGTGGTCCGTACATACCTATGAAATATCTCTCTCTGTCTCTGTCTGTCTCTCTCTCTGCCTTCATCTTTCCCTTCCTCCTTTCCTCTCCACTGTGAAACATGCAATAAGAAAACAAATCTCAACTGCACAATTTGTAACATTTTTTCCCATGATGCAGTCTATCATTATTTGGATGACTAAAAGCTTTAATTATTTACTTTTGGGAGTCCCTGAAACCCATGTCATCACAAATACTGATGAATTTTCTGGGAAAGGTTTGAAACACTTCCAGTTACACTCTTGACTTAATATCTCAAGAAGGAAAAAAATAATAATGTTTCTACCACATATTTTATTAAACCCTTTAGGTCCTTTTACAAGAGAGGAAATACCAATTAACGTATAATTTAGCAGAACAAAATATTATCCCATTTCAGCCAGTACCCACTTTCTTGAAGTTTATTCAAGCATTAATAACCATTTAATGCAATTTAACTACACTGAGGTATCCATTACATTAATATAATATATCCGTCAGGAAATTAGAGTTTTGTCTCCATAAATTTTGTATTACAAGAAGGTCCTTATAAATTTATTCTGCATTTTATGATGCATAATTTTAAATCTTCAGTCTCTGTTGCAGTGTGAGATGATCAAAATTTCCCTAATGTTAAAAGATGTTAAATGATTACAATTATTTGATTTACTGAGGCACAAATCACAAATGATTTTTATATATACAAATATATCATTACCATATTTGAGGATTTAAACCACTGGATGTATCAGAATCATGAAATCTCATTAAGCATGTAACAATGACTACATTTTTGAGAACTGATCATTAACAATGATCCTTGTAAAGGATACATATTAGAATAATGTCCATAAAGTAGTATCTTCACAGTCTAGAGATCTTTACAGTGTTTTCAAGGATAAGTTACATTACCTGTGTGAACAGCTGTATCTGCGGATATATTCTTACATGCTTTAGCTTAAGAAGTATCTGATCATGGCACTTTAGCTACGTTTTAATATGTAAGAAAAAAATATAACGGCATCTATCAGAATGTTAGATGTTTAGGGGACTTGGTAGGCTTTCTATTCAACATCATGTATTTTGCAGCAAATGTTTAGAGAGCTAAAACACTTCAACAAAGCACTTGGCTATTTAGTGTTGGGATCAGAGCACAGGGTTCTCTCTGTCCAGGTCAAAGCGCTTCCTACAGCCTACCAAGCTCTCATCTAGGTAGGGAATCAACATGTGCAAATAGCAATGGCAGACACAAACTCATGCTTTGGAGTGTCTTTAATTCCATGTTGGGAGGATTGAGGGAATATTCCGTCAAACCTCCTGAACCATTTGCAACCTTTCTGCATATCACATTAGTATAAAAACAAACTGTCAAGGGATCACCCTATCTCCATGTAAAAAGAGTTGTAAACCTATCTGGATCAGATTTGTCTTTTTAAGTAAAATGTGAGTCTTTATCTCAGGATTTTTATTCTTTATGCCTAATTGTTATAATCTACTAGTCACATTATTATTATTATAATTATTGCATAACATTTTCTTAAATGGTATCTGCAAAGAGATTTTGAAAGTAACAATCTAGAAGGGAAAATAAGATGGTGAGAAGCTCCCAAAAACCCTGCTAAGTGAACTGCTGAAGTCATAGTTTGATTATTTCAAGAAAAAGTCCTTGTTACTGAGGAGGTCATAATGGTGTTTACATGGGGAAAACAAATATAAAGCCAGGCAGATATTCTACAAATTTCAGCAAGATAGACCAACCTTTTAGACAAATATGACCCCTTATCCGTTCCAAAGTTGAGACGTTATTTGAGGAAACAGAATAATTTCCCAAGTTTTCTTGCCTACATTTCCTAATTGATTCAGTTTAAGAGGTTACTCATAAACACTGTTCTGAATGCTAGAAGACAAACAAGTATAAGAAAGATAAATGTATTTTCCCAGTGTTTTTTAGCTAAGTCCACGTGAATAAGTTTTATATGTCCCAAGCTATCTTTGCCTACTCCATCTTTGTTATCTACATGTCTTGTAGTGAAATAAAGTGAGATCATAAACATATGTTGTTTGGCTGTATTGGTCTTACCGATCAAACAATTAGGACTAGGTCCTTAAGGAGTAATGCCTCCGCGAGAATAGATCAATAGCTTTAAATTCAATGAGTAGTGTTTTCTTCCTAGACGACAAGGAGTGAGGACAGGAGAGAACGGAGGGAGGCAGCCAAATATTTACTTTGGCGGAGAAATGGATCTTGGAAAGGGCTTCTTGTAGGAGGTGAATCTGCTCTGCTTCTTTCATGCTTTCTTTAGTGCTTCTAAGGAAAGTGATCTCTTCCTCATCAATGTTTTTCTATTCTTATGTGTGTCTTAAGGTAAAATAAACATAGAATTTCTTCCCTTATTTTTCTTTTTTTTTAATTTGTGTCTATCAAACCTGTAAGCAAATTTTCACATTTATTTATTCAATAAGCATTTTTTGGTCACCTACTATGTATCACATGTGTGTATCTTTTGGTCTTTGTACCTCTTCTGGGTCTTGCCATCTGCTTCCTGCCTTCCCTTCATCCTGTGATGCTAATGCAAGAGCTGTACTATCCACACTGCTTTTCCAGGGTTCCAGGCACTCAGGGGCTGTACATGACCTAACTCCAAAATTATTCCTCACTCTTCATCACTTCTCCAGTTGCACAGAAGTTAATTTTAGCAAAGACCAAAAAAAAAAAAATACTTTATTTCATTCAAAATAAGATGTGACTGACATATAAAATTCCTTATCAAGAGTATTTGCATTTAAAGTTACAAAAATAATTGTCTCAAATCATTTTTAAATGAAACTTTCACTGGTGAATGATCACAAAGTTATAGAGAAAATCTCCCCCTACCCCTCAATATCTGTCAAACCCTGAGGTCCTGTCCCTACACCTTTGAATCTTTCTCTTCTGATGATGTTTAAAGTAAAAAATGACCAACTAAATGAGTCATTTTGACTGGTTATACACACAATTAAACTGACTCTTAATGTACCTGACTATCTTACATTGGGATGATGTGATCTTAAATTGGAGAGGAAATATAAAAAAATAAATGCCAAAATTAGTTTCTCATACAGAAAACAAGAGTCAATGAAGAAAACAAAGCACAACCTGAAAATCTTGGACATCTTGATAGAAAAAGTCACGTGAGAAATTTTTTCAGAATGTGGTGAACACAGTGAGTGAGTATACACTAGTAACGTTCATGTTATGTAGATTTCATTTTCTTCCTCACTGTTGGCTGTATTTCTTAAGCTAAGTTTATTGGAACCTTTGGATAGGTATTTAGTACTTCTTATTTCTGTGTCTTAGAATGCTAGCAATTCTCAATTGAATCACTGGAATCCATCAGGAAAAGATATTAATGCTTTTGTACCTACTAACAGAATGAACAGGCAGAAAGGTAAAAATCGTCTAACACTTGAATCTATATTTGCTCAAATTGATGGGGAATCAGTTGATTTATTAATAGTTTTATGGATGATGAAATTGTCTTTAACAAATATAAAAAAAGATATTGACCAGTAAAATTTTTAACTATTTAAGAAAGAAAATGCATGTAATTTCAGTTTCAAGAGGCAGTGATAGACTTGTAGAGGTTTCATGTTTAATTTGGCTTGGCCTGTTTAGATTTAGCAGTTAATTTCTAATTTGAATTCATGTTAAGATGCCCTTTCTTTATGACCTAAAATCTAAAGGTTGCAGTCTAAATCATGTGAATTCTAGCTTTTCCAAATTAAAGAACACAAATTATACTCTAAAAAATTAGAAGTAGTACTATTACTATAGCTCTTTTTGTATTAAACCTTTACTTTTTACCCTAATTAAAATTGTTAACATTTAGATCATTTCTGTAAAATCATGACTTTTATTTTCTGCATGCTTATGGTGTACCCAGCACTGTGGGAGGCACTATCAACAAATTAATCCATAACATGTGAAAGAGTTATTACTATCTCCAATTTTCAGTATTCAATCATAGAGTTTTGAACAAGCAAACTATCTTAGCCTAGGTAACCAATATTATACACTGCAGAATCTAACAATTCCAATCTGAATCTAACAGATCCTAAAGCTTGTGTACTTTCAATCAAGCTACACAAACTTGGACAGTTTGCTATCTGTGGCCCTGAAAAGTTAAGTCTTGTCTTTATTCTAATTCTAATATATTTTTATTCAGTGTAGATCATATATAAGCAAAATATTTTTATGATATTATAAATGTAAAACAGTGGATGTAGGACGGATTTCAAATTACTTGAATTCCCTATTAGAGAATCAAATATTGGGGGTAGTCATCGTTGAGTCAGTTTACGTTCACACGTGGATACACACGAAAACACAAACCCTCCATTTGCTTAATTTTTATGTTCTAAGCATCCAAACTATAAGATATGGCTTCACCCCAGCAATTGCAAATGTCTCAGGTTGATTTTAAGAATGTGATAACACCCAGAAAGGAACTATTTTGCAGAAAGAACTGTTTTGCTTTTCTGATGTTGACTTATATCTGTTATTTCTTTTCAAAGCAGACTCTGTACATTTTCTACAGAAATTTCTTTTCCTGAGCTTTACTGTTCATTCACATATAGACAAAAATTATAAATAAACAAAATGACAGGACAGACACGAGACTTGTATTTATTTCTGTATCTATTTTTTGGAGAATCAACACAGGGGAAAAAGTGTTCTTCAGCCAATGATGCGATTTTTTATCTTGTTATCCCTTTAAATACTGACAGCAAATAAAAGAAGACTAGATCTGCTGTTTATGCAAGTTCTTCTAATTTCATTTTTAACAGGTAGGTGAAGTTGTAGATTATAAAATTTGTGCTCTGGAGCCAGAGAGACCTCTTCTATACTCCTAGTTGTCCCATTGATTTTTCTCCTACCACAATGAAACATCATACAATCTCTGGAACCTTGGTTTACCTGTCTGTATGATAGAGATACTAATGCTTACTTTGCAGTATTTTATCATGAAGGTGAGAAACAATGGACATAAAACACCTGCAGATTAGCAAGCATTCAGTCAGTGGGAGCCATTATGAATTCTCAGGATTTGGTATAATGGCATTTTGTTTATTAGAGGGGGAGAAGAAATTAATCCTATAGAAATTGAATAATATGGGCATTCTATACCCTTTGGGAATAGGTTTTATCAAAAACATATTGTTTTATCAAAGCTATCTTCAGAAAGAACAGATGAGGTATTATAGTACAAGCTACTTCTTAAGAGCTATGTTGTTTTTTGATTTGTTTTATGTTAAGACAAAATTGAAACATTGGAAGACATGGTCAAAATGAGATTGTAAATAATATGTGGACTTATGCTTGATGTTTCATTTCTCTTTCATTTTTACAATTTCTCTTTCTGGGCATTCCCCCAAGTGTGGCATTAAATAAACATTACAGACTGCAATAGAATAAAGACTGGTCCCCATTGCAATATGAAAGTCATCCTGGGAAAATATAGTACAGCTATGCAGTTCCAGTCATGGTCAAGGACAAATACACATGAAATGTGGGAATTTGGATCGCTTAAACGTGACTTCTCCTCCTCATCAAAAACCAATATTAAACTCCCATATAGAGGATACTTAGCAGAAAAATGCCGTTTTTTCAAATAGCCTTGCGTTCCCTGCAGTAAATTAGATGCCATTCAAAATTTAGGCACTTGTTTTTAAACACAGGTATTTGGGATTTATGTGTTCTTGAATCTATGAAAATTAATGAGTAGAAGTCTGTAATTTGTTTATAATATTGTTTAGTAAATGAGTCAGTGCTTATCTTCTAGTCATGTTTCTTGACAGTGACTTTGAGTGGGAAAATCTGATAAAAAGATTGTTACAGCTCACAATTGCCAAGCATAAAACCCCTCCCATAAATTTTTGTCTTGAAAATGATCATTTACAGCAAAAGCAATTGTCTTCATCATTTGATTGGAACAAGCATATTAAGATGAAAAGTTATCGCAGCAATGCAGAGATGTTGCCCGTCCCCTGCCTGCTCTTTCAACAGATGAGTGGATATCTGCTCTGTAGGCTTTCCTAACTTTCGCTAATTGCCCTCACTACTCAGACACCTCACCACTTCCTGTGTGCATTACACAACCATGACTTTCATTCACATAATTCATTATTGTTCTCTGCTTCCTAGTTCTTGTTTCAGCTAGACGATAAGTATCTTGGGAACAGGGGCTGTGTCTTATCCGTGTTAATCCTGTGTAGACCACAAACTCCACAGTGCTGAACAAAAGACACTCAGCTAGTGCTTAGATAATACATATTAAGATTTCTAGCCCTGGTAAAGCATGTGGGGATATGGACATCCTTGCGTGCTATCAGTGGGAATAGAAATTGACATGGCCTTTCTAGAGGGTGATTTCTCATGTATCAAAATGTAAAATGTTAAAGTCCTTGAACCGAGCAATCCCTAGCTGTAATACTTTCCTAGGGCCTTGCTCTGTGCGTGTTTCCCACACCAGCACCACCTCATTCTTTTTTTTATTCAATTGGCTAAATCTTATTCTTTCCCTCTTTTTAAAAAAAGCCCAACTTTATTGAGGTATAATTGAAAAATTAAAATTGTACATATTTAAGGTATACAATATGCTGTTTTGATGTAGGTATATATTGTGAAATGATTATCACAATCAAACTAAATTAACATATTCATCCTCTTCATAATTACCTTTCGGGGTGAGTGTGTGGGAGGGTGTAGGTGTGCATGGTGAGAATCTTTGGGATCTCAGCTAAGTGCAACAGCCTTTTGGCAGTCCTTCCTAATCTTAAAAATGTTAGGTGGCTTTATTTTGGAATTCCCAATGTATCTCTATGTCAGCATTTACTATTTGTTTGCACAACTGTTGTATCCTCTATGCTGACCAGAGTGTCAATCACATTGTGTATACTTATCGTCTATTAAATTCGTGAATAAATGATTGAGTGACTGAATACATTGATGAGTTTGTACCCTTGATGTAGAATAATTGTCTGCAAATATTTAAAAGTTACATTAAAATTTACCAACTACCGTAACGATATATTTTCATGGTGGAATGTATTCATTTCATTAAAGGTATTATTAAAACATAAAATCAAAGAGAAACCAGACTTGATGTTCTTTTTTACAATCACTGAATCAAAGAATAATCCATGTGCTTGCTTTAAACATCCTCTCAGCAGATATGATATGGAGCTCTATAAACAGAAAATGCATAGAGCTGGGCCCGTCATTAGGGAGAATTGCAGAACTAAAAATGAACTAGCCTGTGATCTCCGAATTGTTTAAATCTGTATTCTGCTAGAGTACAGACTAGCTGGGACTTATTCCTCAAGAACACTCAACAGTGGCATGACTAATGAGAGGAGCTTCTTGGATCATCCCAACAAAAAAGAGTATTTCCTTCCTTCTACTTTCTTGCCTTACTAAGAATCCTTTAATAGCTAATGCTCTCATTAATATGGAGGGAAGATAAAGAAGGTAAGAAAGCAGCTATATGAAAGAAAGTTCGTTTTGGCCTTTCAATTTTCTTCTTATTTGCTATACATATTAAAAATGATCAATTTGTCTCTATTTTCCCTAAAAAAAGCCCACCTTGAAATATTCATCCTATTACTACTCACGTATGTATGTGTGTATGCATATATAGACATACGTGTGTATAGTTTTCAAACAACAAATTATACCTGATGTCATCTAATCATTAGCCAATTAATTAAATGACTTTTAGCTCTATCCAGATTCTTAGCATCCATTTGACATAACCACCTAAATATACGAGTGGGGAAACTGAATCACAGAGAAGTATTTTTTGTTTCTTCTTCAAGGACTGAACCCATATACCTGACAGAGATTGTACTGGAAACTGCCTCCTCACACCAGTCCAGGGCTCCTGGCACCTGCAAATTACTGCCCGCTCCAATCAGTGTGTTACTTGAAAGTGTTGTTAACGACATTTTAGACCCAAGACTTTTTAAATTTCAATCTAGTTCTCACTTATCCCTGAACTCACTCTAATAAATACAAGTTGAAAATAATGTTTTATAATTTTTTTATTATACCTATTTGTCAAAAATGAGACACAACAGTAAACCAACACACACACACACACACATACACCCTACAAAATCAAGGGTAGTAATAGTTCCTGTCTAAAAGAAAGAAAACTCAAAAAAAGAAAATCAGTTATTTAGCATGCAAATATTTCCTACGACTCTCTTATGTCATCCCCCCACCCCCTTGGTGAGATTAATTGTGTGACAAATGACATGAGATGGCCTTATGAAATTTCAGTCTGGGGCAATTTTTACTGCTAATGGAAATTATAAATAATATGTGCCTTTCGTCAACTGCATTCTTCAGTAATCTAATTGTCTCAAGCTAATGAGACCTGGGTTAGGAAATGTTCTGAGGTTCCCATGCCCCAGGTCAGGAAGGCTGAAAACATCTCGGAGCAGATGTGCTCAGTCTCAGGAGGATGGCAGCTGGAGCACTTGGTCACTCTGCAGAGCACTGGCTGTGCAAGAGCCTGTGCACTTGACCTTTCTGCTAGAGGTAAAGAGCCTTCCTGTGGGTTAGAGCAAAAACAAGGAGGGAGGGAGGGCAGAGGCAGATAAAGTCCTCCTTCTCACCCTCTGTCCCCCCATCTTCCCTTCTATTAATTGTGCGGAAGATTCTCTCCTTTTCTTCCCAGAGAAAATGGCTGTAAATGCTGCCTTTTCAGAAACTAATACATGTGTTGGCATCTGCTTGGGTTGAAGTGTCCAGAGGGCCAGAGGAGGGTTATTCGAGAACTAAAACACCTCTTTTCCCTATTTCTCCAAATCAATATTGTTTACTCTACATTTACAAAGGTTGATGCAACACCACTCCAGGCTGTTATAGACTTCAACTGCTTCAAAGATGATTTTACATTATGGTCGAATAACAGGCTTTCAAATAAAAAATTCCAATATGTTCCCATAGTGGCATATGCTATAACCACCCCCTCCCCACCACATGCACACACACATAGATACAACCTTGAGGTTAGGAAGTGTGGGCGGCTGGGCTGAGATATAATTACCTACATCCTCTGAGTGATGTCACATAAGGGCAAGATGACCTTAGGAGTTAGTTCTAATATTTTGGTCAATCTTCAAAATCCAATATGAGACTATTTTTCCCCCTAGTTACTCGTAAGGTTTTTTTGTTTTGTTTAATTTCTTCATTTCAATTCAGCTGGAATACAGTTTTCTTTTTGATTTTTTTTTTTTTAACCAAAATACAACTAACCCTACTCTCCCATCTTTTTCCCAACCCTATGTACGGTGAAAGTGAGTACACACACACGTTCACACACACACACACGCCTGTCACATCTGTGCTTCCTTTCTTCCTTTGACCCAAGGGATTACTGATTCCACAGTAGCATATCAGCAAAGAATTGTTCCTTTAGGAAGCCTCCTGGGATTTTATTTAGGATGTTCAAGTGTCCCAAGAATGAGGACATCCACTACTTTTCTAAGGATGTGATCAGTTCTCATGGCGAGCATTTTTCCCTCTCTCTTCTCACGTGTATCTCAAAATCTTTCTTTTTCTCCCTTTGTGCAGCCCATGTGCATTCTGCCAAAGGATTCTTCCTCTCCTGAGGCATTTCCATCTTTCTCATATTTGCAGACTGTTATCATGCTCCTCTTAGCAATCGCTTAGCCAAAATATACATTGCTTTGTGCTCTTTTAATCTCTCCACATAAATCAAGCTCTTGGTCCCCTAATCATTTTGTTGTTCTTCTATGAAGTCATTCCAATTTGGCTTTGTGTTCTGAGGTGACAAAAATGGAAGACAGATTTCTCTGCTTAGACTCAATTCTGTCATGTTGAGACACCATCTCCTCCTGCTCCTTACTATGAAGCTTTTTCATCTGCCAACTAAATCCACACTCCTCTCATACCGTTGGGTTGTGTTGCTGTTACAGCCCTTTCTCCCTGGAGGTCCAACCTGGTGGGAACCTTGAAGTGGTTCGTTATGTTATTTTTCAGCAACAATGGGCATAGAAATCACATTTATTTTTTGTAAGGACAGCAGAAACAGACCTCCATGCCCCCACCCCAAATTTCCCATTTATTGAGTCTATGACTTTTTCACATTCTTCCAGGAAGTTTTCATTAAGAATGAAACCAGTCACGAAAATTTCTTGGCCCAAGATTTTAGGAGAGGAAAGTAGGAGTTTATAATGAAAATACCTCTTGCAACTTTCCCAAATATGCTTTGATACAGGCATGGAATCAAAAGTAGTTTCTTTTATAAGCACTTGCTAAATTTCAGAAAGAAAACTAAATGAAACCTGAATACTCATGAAGTTCATTGGAGGCATTTTCTTCCAAAAGTGTATCAGATTGCTGCTTTTAAATTTGTGTCATTCAGCGATAATCCTTCAGCTTCCTGATTGGCTAAAGTATTTGGAACTGGCTTGCCTTCGAATCACTGCATGCTGAAGGCGGGTGTGGATGCTAATCTGTGGGTCATTAACACCTCATATATGTTAGTTCAGAGATGTGGGGTGTGCCTGTGTTTGCACTGCCAACATTCGTAGCATTTCTTGGAAATTCAGAGATTTTGTTTTCTGAGGGTTTGATTTGAAATATTTTCCACGTAGGCATTTCCACTCTCACTCTGAGTAATCACTTTTTTGGAATTTGGTTTTATTTTAATTCTTCTTTTCTGAACTCATCGATGAGCCGGGATATGAACCAGCTGAAGTGTCTGAAGAGGAGGTATATAACTTGATTAATTTCTCTCTGAAGATGATATCTGGAGTAAAATAAGTATATTTTTGCTCCATCTTGATCCTGATTCCTAATTTTTATCTCCAACAATATTTTCATTCTTGTGGAACTTATAAACTCCAAGTTTGACTCTCTTGATAAATCTGAGACTCTGTTTTTCTACTTACATTAGAAAACTGAACAAATGCTCTTTCATCCTCTCTTCAGCCTTTGACCTTGTATGCCACCTCTTACAACATCATATCTTTAATATAAATATTATACATAGGAAAGATATATTAACTAAGTACATAAAGCTAAGGAACTTTTTTTGGCTTCCCTTTAAATTTCAAAATATTAGGGGGGGTACAAATATTTTTCAGACATGGATATCTTATACAGTGCTTAAGTCAGGGCTTTTAGTGTGCCCGTCACCAGAATAGTGCTCATTGTACCCACAAAGTCAGCTTTTACCCCTCAACCCCCTCCCAACCTCCTCCTTCTTGGTTTCCAATGTCCTTTACATCTCCTTGTGCCTACATGTGCCCATCATTTAGCTCCCAATTATTAGAAACACATGTGGTATTTGTTTTCACATTCCTGTTAAACATCACTTAAGATAATAGTCTCTAGTTCCATCCATGTTACTGCAAAAGACATTATTTCATTCCTTTTAAGGCTGAGTAGTACTCCATGGTATATACATACCATATTTTTGTTATCCACTCATGAACTGACAGGCACTTAGGTTGATTCCATATCTTTGCAATTGCGAATTGTGCTGCAATGAACATTTGAGTGCAGGTGTCTTTTTTACAAAATGATTTATTTTCTTTTGGGTAGATACCCAGTAAGTAAGTTTGCTGGATTGAATGGTAGGTCTACATTTATTTCTTTGAGGAATCTCCATACTGTCTTCCATAAAGGTTGTACTAATTTATAGTCATATATATATATATACATATATATAATCTATATACATATATAATCTCTATACATATATATTATATATATGGCCTTGTTTTGTAACTCACATAACTATGTGTAATTCTTGCTTTTTTCTCATTAAAATAAACATTCAAAACCATAATAGTCAATGCAGAATTCTTGGCTACCTTGCACATCATTTTGCAAAAACCAAAAATTACTGGGAAAATAATCCATTGAAAAAATATCAAGGTAAGAAATATCAAATCCATTAATGAAAAGGTCTGTTTTGGAATTTCATGAATATATTTGCTTTTTATGATATAGAACATTTTATAATACCAAAGGAATAATAGAAAAGAACACCACCACCACCAAACTCAACTCCTTCCTGCAGCAAAGTAGTAATCCCAGGTACTGACTCATTTAGTCAGTGTTTCCTGCCACCAAGACTTTGCAGTTTCTTTTCCTTCTACTTGAAATGCTCTTCCCTCAGATACATGCATGGCTTGTCACTTTTCCTTCCATCACATTTTTATTGAAACATTTCCTTCTTTGTGAGGCTTCCTTTGACCAATCTAAAATTGTAATACTCATACAGGCACTTCTGTCTACCTTCTCTGCTCTATTTCATTTCTCTATCACCTATTGATATATTGAGATATTAGACATGTTACATATTTATTCAATTTTTTATTTCCATCTCTTCTGTTAGAATATAAGCCCATAAAGGCAGACACTCTTGTCTAATTGCTATGTCTTTGGCATCTATGATAGTCTTCAGTCCACTATAGCCCTCAAGAGATATTTGCTTCATACATAAACAAAATAAAATTCCTGGAGACAGAATGAATTAGAATATACTTTGAAGTTTACTGTAGCAGACTGATGTCTAAAAGATACCTTTCTGCAAAGCAAAATTAAAAATAAGGTACATGTAATTGAAATGGCAGGATTAAATTTAGGAGAATTAATATGTAATAGGAAATTTTCATTTCCTCTTTACTTTTGCATTACACATGCATGCACACATGTATATTCAACTTGCAGATAAATCATTAACTTCTAAGTGATGTAGTAATAGGATGAGACATGCAGTTCATCACTAATGTTATCTCTACCAACATTCTATAAGATACAAAATGCAGAATAGTATTGATCTAATCGGGAGTGCTTACACAGAAGGAATGTTTTCCAAATCCTCTCTGTGCCTCAAGGACTAAACGAAATCACATTTCTCCCATAAAAACCACTGTCAACTACTCCAGTCCATACATATTGTTCCCTCCTCTACATTCATATTTCAGTTAAATATTTTTGAGAATTTCTTTGTGTCAGACAACATCCAAGTGCTGGAGAGACACAGCTAAAGTGACACAATCTTATGAGACAGAGTCTTGTTTAGTCGAGTTTTACCATAATCATTTTTTGTAATAATCTCACTTCCTGTTCACTTGCCGTGCTTTGCTTTTCTGCCTTGCACATATCACTATCCAACATACCACTTATTTTACTTATTTATCCCATTTACGGGCAGCTTTCTACTAAACCAAAAGGCATGCAACCCTACAACATATAGAACAAAGTTAAGCACACAGTAGGACCTTCTTCCCTTGCCTTTCTTTCACATCATCTGGAAATTTAACCAATGTACTCCTGTATCTGTCAGGATGCAACCAAAAAAAGCACAAACCATTCTGAGTATCTAAACCAAAGGAATTAAGACAGATAATTGGTTACACCAAGATTTGGAAGAGGTTGCAAAGGCAGCCAAGGTGCAGTGAGGCAACCCAGAGATTAGCAAAGACAGAAAGTGACTGTCATTCCTACCTTAAGGGACAATGGACCAGGTAGGTGAATGGAGCCCAAGATCACGTTCATGTGGAGGAGGCTGGAACCACGTTGAGCTCCTCTAGTAGAAACCGAGCCACACAAAAATGGTGCCACTCCTGGAGCTGCTGCTGACAGGCAGAGAAGTGAAATCATTCTGCTTTCCCCTCTCCTGCCCTCCAACCTCTCAGCATTACCTCCCACTGGCAAAACCTATCCACCGGCACCGAACCCGAGAAACTCCTCGTGCAGGAGACTGGGGGCAAACAACACAAAGCAGGGCAAAGGGGCAGAGCGGAGACATCTGAGGACAAAGAGGCCCAGCAACTGAAATACCCGATGTGACAAAACTTCTGACACATTTTTGAACTTTCTTTTTTCCAAAAAAGTATTATTATCAAAGGATAATTTAGAAATTGGCATTAACAAAGAAAGGTCTTATAGTTTAATCTTTTCTATTTTTTTGCAGATCTGACAGTTACTCAAGGAACAACTCTGTTTAACTTGCTTTTTTAATATTTTCTGGGTAGGATAAATAAGAAATGGATAGACAATGATGACACCAATTTAGTTTTTTTAGGAGAATTAGAAATAAAAAACAAAATGCTTTTTATGCCTTTCTAAGAAGAAAATGGGTGTGTGTGAGAAAGAAAGAATGAGGGGCGGGAGAGAGAGAGAGAGAGAAAGGATGAGATAGAAAGAGAGAGGGAGAGGAATCCAGAAATGACATTTCGAAGGAAAAGCCTCTGTAAATACAGAAGTTTGGTGGGTATTTTTCAAGCTGCTTAATACTGCTGACTGGACATCTTTACATGACAAACACCAGATGGAAAAATCAGTTGAGAGTCACAAGCTGAGGATGATTTCATTATAAAATGATCATTTACTCATAATTATTTAGAAAAGTCCAAAACCCTACAGTGCTTTTGTAATAACATTTGTGTTACCAGAATATATCATGAGTATACTTTTGCTAAAAGTTTACACTCGAATCTGCAGGAGAAACCTGATTATTCTAATATGACAAACACATAAAATACTTGTCTAATTATAAAATTGGAATTTCAATTTCCAGTAAAACATTTCACCATCACACCATTTGCAGTTTTTCTCTTAAACTGCTGTCTTCAAAAATACTATAATAACACAGCTTTTCTGATTAACCAAACAGCCAATAATCAAGAAGATAGAGTGACTTACTCTCATCCTTATGTAAATAAAAAGCTTATTTTTGTTCTCTAATAGCTGCGCATAACAATAAAATGCTTTTAATAAGTTTTAAGAGACTTAGACCAAAAAATCAATTTAGCCAATGCCCCTTCCAAATGACCACACAGCACGTCTAAGGCTGCGCCATGACGTGTTTGCATCGTTATTTGGTGGTAAACAAAATGAAAAGATCTGTCATTGGAATTTAAATAAGAGAGATTGGTTACACAAACTGCAGCATTCTAAACTTCAGTATTGTACAGTCAACAGCTTGAAGCTGCTCTCCCAGCTAAACATAGTTGGATTGTTTTTTCAGGGAGGAAAGATTAATAGCTACAAATCATGACCTTTGACTTCATTGACATAAATTCTAAGTGAAATATAATTGGAAAAACTGGTGAAACCTTAAGGTATTGCTATAAAGCAGTATAATGACCACATATCTGCAATAGTTAGATATATACACCCAATTTGGAGTCATAAATTTCCTTTCTAGCTTATAGTATAGTAGCCCAATGAATGTATTAAAACAAGTTCTGGGCCAGACACAGTGGCTCATGCCTGTAATCCTGGCACTCTGGGAGGCTGAGGCAGGCGGATCGTTTGAGCACAGGAGTTCAAGACCAGCCTGAGCAAGAGCGAGACCCCGTCTCTACTAAAAAAATAGAAAGAAATTAGCTGGACAGACAACCAAAACACACACACATATATAAAATTAGCCTGGTATGATGGCGCATGCCTGTAGTCCCAGCTATTCGGGAGGCTGAGGCAGAAGGATTTCTTGAGCCCAGGAGTTTGAAGTTGCTGTGAGCTAGGCTGATGCCACGGCACTCACTTTAGCCTGAGCAACAAATTGAGACTCTGTCAAAGAAAAAAAAAAAGTTCTGGGTTCTCATGCCCACTTCTGCAAAGGAAAACCTCAAATCGCTAATGCACTTGATAATGCAGATTGTTTATAAGTATGATATCCAGAGAAAATAAACCTCTATAAATATAGGGAATTTGTTTCCTCTGACATTTTAATAGCTTGTATTTAAAAGTCACTTTGTACAGGGATTACATTGTGGTACTGCAATTCTGAGCCTTCTTGAGCAACAGAGGACAATGACTTCCACTGTATATTTAATTAGTTAAACTTAGAGAATTATCATAAAATTGGGCATAAGTGTAAGTTCTTTGAAAGAAAAATATGTAGCTTTTGTTATTGACCATGATCTTAAGCAATAATTTATTTATCGTATTATCACTACTAAAATAAGAATGATTTTATAGCTTAATTACAAAATAATATAACATAATGAATTATATCATTCATAATTCATTTATGATTATAATAAAATATCAGTTATATGTAACTACCAGGAACAAGTCAAATCACTAACTTTTTAACTGCCTTCAAGCGTGCTTCCTATAAAGGAACAATTAAATTAATACCTGTGTACCAAATGAGTGAGCAATAAAGAGTTAATGGCCCATTTCACTACAATGTAAAAATGGAATTCCAAATAGTATTCAGTGGCACGGAAGAACCAAATCAAACTGCACTTTTCATATCCCTTTAGGAATAAGCTCTAGCACATAAATTCTGGAGGAAAAAGATCCCAGGATTACAGAACTGATAAGTAACAAACCATGTACTGATGAGTCAGATAAAAAGCTTCCTAGCTTCCTATAAAACAGTAATACACCCTTTTTCGTAAATTCCTTAATCCTGAATAAAGCTATGCAATGAAACATAGACAGTATCATTAGTTCTTGAAGAAAAAGGGAAACACACACACACACACACACACATATTCATTCATTTCATTTTTATGATGCTGAGATTCTAATCCTGACTCACTACTCAGCCTTTGAATTTCATATATCACATCCACTCAGTGGTTGTTATGGACATGTCTCAGTCTTGAAATGAAAAAAACAGAAAACAAAAAAACAAAACAAAACAAAAAAGGCTTTGAAAGAAAATTTCTGTTTGTTAACTCTCTTAAAATGTATCATTTTGTTTGTAAGAGCTTTAAGATAACTTGTAATTCTCTAAGGAAAAAGGGGTAAAGTCTTCGCTGTTGTTAATTTTAAATGTGTGTCATTAATATTTAGTTTTTCCAAGATACTGAGCTATTAGAAACGTGAGCATTTACAAATCTCTTCATGACTTTCGATTTAAGATGATGTACTGAGAAAATGGGTTCATTTCCTTTTCCTCTTGAGACCTAGATGAAAAATTAGACACACAGACATAAAATGAATAAACAGAGAATTTAAGAGGTTAGGTGGTTGTCGACATTATAATAGATATTTCAATGAGGTTTTGGGAGGCTGAAAGTAGACATAAGTGTGTAAGTCAAAGAGCAGAAAATAAATTGCTGCAAAGAGGCTGCTCTGGGAGAAGAGTGCCAATCTTCCCATCACACGGGAGGCTGCGTGGAGGGAGACAGGACTGAAACAAAGAGGATTTGAGATGGTCGCGCCAAGCGGCACAGCCAGCCTCACATGCAGGGCCCAGGCAGCCCAACATTTGCTTCCATGGGGGGAAAACAGCAGGGGGTTATTTACTAAAGAAATGAAATGAACTTTCTGGGGAAAGGAACAATAAAAAGAGCAGTGTGGATATTGAACCCCAAATAAAACTCTGATGCTTCTGACACTGACATGTAGCCACACACCCGGCACCTTGCTTGCTAACCCTCTAAGGAAACTTGACAGTTGACCTGCCTCACTCCTCTGCACAAGTCCTACTGTCTATTCAAGGGAGGAGCTGAAACAGAACTACTTGCAAATTCGCCAGAGAAATCCACATCTGCTAACCAACTCTGCATTCTTAAATATGGAACAGGCAAATGAGGATCATCAGATGTGTCAAAATAATCAGCATCATAAAAGATAAACAGAAGATAAACAGAAAAGCAGATTTCAGAGGAAAGAAGGAGATCAGGTACTTCCGCAAGCAAATAAAAAGAAATAAGCAACAAAAACCTCTCTTGTACAAAGAGAAATTGGAGATAATATATGTCAATACAACAAAACACACTATTATGTAAAAGGAAAAAAGAATCAGAGAACGAAATCAGTTCTATTTTGGTAATTAGAGATTAAAATATATATCAAAAAGAGGACAAGGAGAAGGAGAAAGTTTGTTCCAATATGCAGAACAGAATGAGAAACAAAAAGTGTGAGAAAAAGAAATACTAGTAAAGATAAAAGGTCCCACTAAAAGGAATTCCAAACAAAAAGAAAATTGAGAAAAAAAAAAAACAGGGGAGAAATTATCTAATTTTTTAAAAGAATAAGAGGAGAAAATGTCACAGATCTAAGTCAGGAATCATTAGGTTTAAAGATTCAAAAAGTGTCCAGCACCTAATAAAATATATTTTACTAAATTCTTCTTGTGAAAATTTTAGAACACCAGGAAAAAGATACTGCAAGCTTCCAAAGAAATAAAACAGCTTATTATAAACACATTAAACTGAGACTGGCACAGGCATGCTCCTCAGCAATACCAGATTGTAGAAGAATGAAGCATTGCAGAAAAGAAATCATAATTTTGATTTCAAACTCCATGTCAGGGCAAACTATGAGTCAAATGTGAGATCCAAATAAAGACATTTTCAAACAGACAGGGCCTTCAACAATTTCCCATCATATACCATTATTAGACAGTTCTTTGAATATGTAGTCTAGAAAAAAATTAATACCTGCAAAATAAAATGAGGGAGTTATTGGATCTAAGGAAGGATGAATAGAGCACAGGCAATCCTCAAATGCCAACTCTGGGCTGATGGCTGTACATCAGGTCTAAAAACAAACTAGTCCAAACTGGAAACACGCTTCAGGAAAAAAAAGATATGTGAGAAGTAAGAAATAAGAGATTTTGATAAACTCACAGAGAGAGTGGCATTAAAGTTTTCAAGAAACTAAAAAGATACACAAAACACTGCTCCAGATATAAGATCAAAATGCACCATGATTTTATATAGATGAAATATAACAGATGAGAATCCAGTTGCCCTTGAAACTGGAAATATTTTTCTTGAAGTTTCTCAGACCTAATGACATTAAACTTTTGTGAAATAAAATTTAATCCTATTTATTCCGGCAGTGAACAATATTTACAAGGTCTCAAGAATGCAAACACTATTAATTGGTTTCCAACTTTAAAAATCAACTCATGGACAAAAGATGCAAAAACTGCTTGTGTGTTAAGAAGGGAATGTAAATATTATCTAGTTTGATAATTTAAAATAAATCAGAATAATGAGAAAAAGGAAAGATAGACAGAAGAGTGGTGTAAAATACTGATTGGAGTTGATGGCTTGATACATAGAAGTGTATTTCTACTATTTAAAATCACAAAGGTAATAGAAGGACTCAAAGTAATGATAAAACTGTCAAACACTGGGAGGAGTGGAAGGAGGAAGATGAGATAGAATGAAATAAATCATATCTTTTGAAGAAAGTGAACAGATATTCTCACTGGTTGGGAAATCAAGAAATGGAGATATACACATACGTGGAGTTAAAAAAGATAACCTACAGAAAAATGAAAACAGAAGTGATTAGAAAAAGTTGCCCCTGGACATTGGGGATGAAAATCAGAAAAAGTTCATTGGGTGGCTGTCTGCTTTTCATTGGAAACCTTTCTGTTTTAATTGCCAATGTGCACATAATCCAGAGAAAATTTTAAAATAAAAATATCTCTCACGTTTAGAACATTTTCACCCAGCTTTCAGTGACATTAAAAACAACTTTTTTTTTGAATTCTGAAAAATACTTTTTAAACCAACTATTATCTTAAACTATAACATATATACAATTTCAACAAAACTAAGTATTTTATTATTTGAAATTATTAATATTTCACTGAGCAAACCTTGTTTCTAGATTAACAGAGAAAGCTACGATGGTTCTGAAGGATTTGTGATGATTTCCAGGATCTCTAGTCTGCGAATTAAAGACGATTTGTGAGATGGATGAGCCAGTGTAGTCTAACAGGTCAAAAATGCACCCCTTTAAAAGCCCCTAATATGGAATTGAGAAAATGTAAGCATTTTCCACACTGAACATATTCCTGTGACTTGGTCGTCTGATCAGCAATACAGTGTCAACTCAATGGAGCAAATTTTGAAGTAAACAGAATATATAAACATTGTGCCACAGTTTTTTTTAGATAGCAAAGATAGCAATTGACCTATGATCTTGGCATAATATCAGTTACTTCAGGCCAAGTGCCAATCTGACATGGATCCATGTAAATGATTCTAAAAATCATCCTAATTATGATGTTTGGTCAAATGTAATACTTTAGTGTGGGATGCGATGAGTGTTACCAATTCATCTCTAGTCTCTCCTGATTTCACTAATGGAAGAGATCTGGTTCATGCATGCATTTAAAATTGAGGGGTGTGTGTGTATAATGCTTCTGTTATACATTTAATAAAGTCATATTAATCTGCTGCAATCTCATATATGAGATCCGTATATGAAATGGTCTTGAGAATTTACAAAGTATATTCTAGGTGCAAAAAAACTAGTGTTCTCAAGAGCTGAGCTGTTCAGTGTAATTTCGTACTATTTAAAGAATAATTTAGAAGAATTATAATCCAATGGTATATTTGAAGATGTAGAAATATTTAAAAAGATGAATTTACCTCTTATGAAATTTGATCATTTTGTATGAGATTACATAGTTAAGCTGCTGTTAAGAAGTTAGTGGACCATTTCAAACGCAAGAGATTCTCAAATATGTAGTCTTATTTATTTATTTATTTTTTGGTCAGGGAATCCAAACATAGTGCTGTGCAAATTGTAGACATATTTTAAAGTTAGAATTCTAGTTTATTTTCTTTATTGATATATATATGTTTTGGGGGTACATTATATTTTGATAAATCTATACTATGTGTAATGATCAAATCAGGGTAGTTGGCATTTCCATCACCACAAAGAAAATGTTCTTTGTGTTGGAAACATTATAATTCTCTTCGTCTAGCTATATTGAAATATACAATAAATTATAGTTAACGATAATTTCCCCAATGTGCTGTCAACTACTTGAATTTATTCCTTTCGACTATATAATTTTTTTGTATTTTTCTTTTTTAATTTTTTTAAATATTTAATTTTTTAAATTTTGGAATATTATGGGGGTACAAATGTTTTGATTACATGTATGGATTGCTTTTGTACTGCTTGAGTCAAAGTTATAAGTGTGCTCATCACCCAGATAGTGTACATTGTACCTGTTAGGTATGATTTCACCCATTCTCCCTGCCCCCTTCCACCTGCATGGTTTCCATTGAGTTTTATTTCCGTCTGTACATATCAGTGCTGATTGGTTAGTTCTAATTTAATAGTGAGTACTTGTGGTGTTTGTTTTTCCATTCTTGCAATACTTCACTTAGGAGAATGGTCTTCAGTTCCATCCAGATTGTTGAAAAAGGTATTAATTCATTTTTTATGGCTCAGTAGTACTCCACGGTATACATATATCACATTTTATTAATCTACTTGAATCCGTGAGCACTTGGGTTGATTCCACATCTTTACAATTGTGAATTGTGCTGCAATAAACATTCTAGCGCAAGTGTCTTTTTGATAAAATGATTTTTTGTCCTTTGGGTAAATACCCAATAGCGGGATTGGTGGATCAAATGGTTCTTTGAGGAATCTGTATACTGTTTTCCGAAGAGGTTTCTAGGACTCACACTGCACTCTCCTCCCCTCTGACTGCCCGTGCAGGCTTCCTTATAATTTACAAAGCTCCCTTCCATGCCCACGAGCCACGCAATTGAGATCTGGGGGTACGAGATCTGGCCTGCAGACCCATCTCCAGGTCCCCAGTGATCAATCCCTGACCGTTCCAGGGAGAAGCATGCTGGTCCCAAGTTGTCCACGGGGTGCCCAAGCAGGTTCAATGTCCCTCCACTTCAGGGCATGCCCCGCTCTGATGGAGTCGCCAGGCAAGCAGCACCAGGAAGGGTTGACAGGCTGGGAGCTCATAGTCGAAGCACCCATCAGTCCACTGCAGGACCCCAAGAGGAAAGATCTGAAACCCACTCTCTGTGGAAGCTTTGGTGTGGTGGCTCAATTGTCTCTCTTGGCAGCCTCAGATGGGGGAGGGGAAGAGGAGAAAAAAGAGTCTGGGTAGAGGAAAGCCAGCAGTCTGGTTGTGTCTGTTCCTCCTCACTCTGGGAGGCCCCTTGCCCAGAATGTCCAGGCACTGGAGTCGTGCAGATCATCTGGACCCACTGGACTCCTGTGGGTCCTGCAGTCTGGGTCAGAGATGGGAAACGTCTCTGTGGGAACAGCAAGATGAAACCCGGTGAGTTGAAGCCCCCTGGGAGGACAAAGGCGCACGGTGGGTAGAGAAGCAGTTTGATGCCTGCCGACCGGCTCAGGTGTTTGGAGATGAGAGGCTCCCCAGAGGGGGCTGGGAGCCTGGTGCCTTGTCCACAAGAAGGCCTGAGCTCACTGGCAGCAGCAGCCTCTGGGCTTCTGTGGCAGAAAGTCTCTTCAGCAGCTCAGGAATCCGCCAAATGTCAGAGATGCCAGGGCGGGAGAAACAAACTGCTCCACCTACCCTTCTCACTGGTCTCCGAGCCTCTTGGGGTTGATCTCAGCCGATACCTTGCTCCTTCCTGTTCTGCTCCACAAATTCTTCCCATGGAGTCTCCTGAAGGTTCTGGCACCCTTCCCTCAGACCCTCACCCAATCTCTGTCTGTTTATTCATTTTTTTCTCTTTCATCTAAAACTTCTTATTGAGACACTCTGGCAGTTGGTATCTCTGGTCACCCATCTTCTCTTTTGCAATATTGAATGGCTACTTTTCTGACCATATTTTTGTACCCCTTAATCAACTTCTCCTCACCCCCTCTTTCCCTCTTCCCTGCCCAACCTCTGATAACCACCAGTTCACTCTCCACCTCCATGAGATCCACGTTTACAGTTCCCGTGTGTGAGAACATGCAATGTTTGTCTTTCTGTGCCTGGCTTATTTCACTTAACATAATGTCCTCCAGTTCTATGTTGCTGCAAAGGACATAATTTCATTCCTTTTTTATGGCTGGATTATGTTCCATTGTGTCTATACACTGCATTTCCTTTATCCATTCATTTACTGATGGACACTTAGGTTGCTTCTTTCTCTTGGCTATTGTGAATAGTGCTGCACTAAACCTGAGGGTACAGATATCTCTTTAATGTACTAATTTCCTTTCTTTTTGGATATATACCCAACAGTGGGATTGTTGGATAATATGGTAGTTCTATTTTTAGTTTTTTGAGGAAGCTTCTAGAATTCTAGTTTAGAAATAAAGAGTCTTTTTTATTCGCTGACACGGTCCATGCAGTAAATGGAAGGCATTTCCAATATATGGTCACCATTCTCATTTTTCAGTAATCTGTCACCAAGGACCGGGGCATCTGAATCAGGGTTACAAGACGGGAGGTATTATAAACACGGTTAACAGCCTGCAGTTTGCCAAGGATAGTGCTACGCATTTCACTTGCATTATTTCATTTAAACCTCATCCAAATCTCCTGAGATGGATATGGTTTGAATATTTCACACATCAGGAAAATGAGTCGCAGGCCTGTAAGTGTTTGAAACAGTGTTTCACTGAAGCCTTCTAACTAGAGTACACAATCTCTTTTTTTTAATGCTATCTCTACCGCCAAATATACCTGAACCAAAATTTTCTCATTGAAAATCTTTTTTTTTTACTCTACTACATATTTCATATAATTAGAAAATAATATTTTTTGTGTGTCTAACACAACAAACTGATTGAAAATTGTACTGCTAGAGAAAAAAAATAGAATCTGACCGTATCAACTTCCTTTGCTTGAAAAATCTTCCTCTTTATGTCCATATGGTATACTTCATTCAAGTTTCCTCCTAAATGTCACCATAGCAGAGAGGCCTTCATGGAAATCAGCATATAAAATATTACCCTTCTGCTTATAGCTCTCTATTCCCTTAATTTCATTTTCTTTATAGCATTTTATAGTATTTATCATTATCCGCTATATCCGCTGTATATTAATTTGTACATTTTTTTTTACTAGAGCATAAACTTGATGAAGACAGGGATTATGTCTGCTTTGTTCGCTGACAGAGTGTGAGCACATGGGCAGTCAGTTCCTGACACTTAGCTGGTACTTAATAAATATATCTTGAATGAATAAAGGATTTTAAGTCTTATCAACTTGGATAAAAAATAAGTTGTTTTTGCAGTTAATAGCCATGAACAATGCTATAAACAAAACTAGACATTGATACCACGTGGAAATGTTTGGGAGAAAGAGGAAGGGTCACCAAAGTGTATCACAACTCTTAGAAAGAAACAACTCAAAAACTATCCCCGAGAAAGGAATATGAAAGGAGCAGTGGGAATCTCATTTTTGCACTAAAGGTAGAACATTTATTCAACATCCATATATATTTCTGTGCATTGTGGTTACAATAACCAGCAACTTGATTTTTGCATTATTATGTCTATGCAAAAATGCATTTCAATTCTTTATAATATTAGGGGAAGAGTCTATCTCACTATCGGCCTATGTGTCAGTTCCTTTCCTGTTTCTCACTCTTTTCTTAGGGTTTATCATATTTTACATTTAATATTGAAGCTTTCTTAGAATACGCTCCTACAATGCAAACTGTATTCCATGCAATTGTTCTTTGCACTAAACTGTTTAAAATATTGGAAATACATTGAAAGCTTATGATAATAATATCAGTATGCAATATGATGTCACTGAGGCTGTGGCTTTTCATTTTTTGTAAGATGTATTCTATAGCAATGGTGCATGGAAGACATAATTTCACACACAGTAAAAACTAAAAGAGTTGAAAGGAACCCTGCTTTATGGTAGGATTTAAAGTAATATAAATGTAACTAAGATTTCTGCTTCATCCCATTTGCCCAATTTAATCAACTAATGAAATTTACTAGCTAAATTTCAGAGAGCTAAAAAACAGTAATTATTATTATTAACAACAAGAAGAGAGTTTCAGAGAAACTGAACAAAACGAGGCACACTTTAAATTAATTTGATGTTGCTCCAGAGTCTGGAAAAGGAAGGGGTATATATTTATTCAGGCTAACAAATGAGACAAAACACCACAACTTTCCTCAGGCAATTGCATTATCAAACAGAATGTATATAGTAACATTTTTTTAAGACACTAATACACGCTACTTAAACTAAAATCAAACTGTTACCATAATCCATCGGCTTGTAGCACAACAACTAAAGGTAAATAACTGAAGCCTATCAGAGTCAAGATGAAGAATTACATGGCAAGATTCAAGAGAAAAGATGCTTTGTCCCTTAGAAAGCTGTAGTTCCATTCCCAGTGGCAGGGCTGGAGCCAAGTAGGTGTGCAGTAAATCCACATTGTGTGAATGAGTCTCCATGCCATGGTCATATGTCTCATCTTGTAAGCATAATTACACTGTGGCACTGGAGAATGAGACTACAGCAGTTCAACTCCTGAAGGCAGGATTTACTACTACTAACTGTGTGACTTGGCAAAAACAAAATTAACATTTCCGAGTCTCTGTTTCTTCATGTGTAAAAAAGAGAACATAATTGTTCCTACTGCCTAGGATTGCTGGTAGAATTGCAGGACCAAATTCATAAAGAGTTCTTCTAAATCTATACCTGGCACAGAGTAAACACTCAATAAACGTTAAATGCTATTTTTATTTATACCTAAGTTCACTTAAGTCCACTGTGATTAAGATGTGTACTCTACCTTTTTGTGGGATTTTTTTGGCTTTTATTTTTTTGGGTTTTCTTTATTTTTTTTTTTAACTTCCTTCCTTCCTTCCTTCCTTCCTTCCTTCCTTCCTTCCTTCCTTCCTTTCTTTCTCTCTCTCTCTCTCTCTTTCTTTCTTTCTTTCTTTCTTTCTTTCTTTCTTTCTTTCTTTCTTTCTGTGATGGTGGTTAATGAATTTGCTTTGTTTTGGTCCCAACACCCTTTTCCTGATATATAGAGAAACGTGCTTGGAAATTCCAAAAGCATGCCATGCCTGCATACTGTCCACACATCTGTCTGTGTAGGTATTCTCTTTCACTAAACTCTTTTAGAACTGGCACTAATGACTATTTTTATTGCCACTCAACACATCGATACCCCAGTGCTACATATATAGTGAAATATTTTAAAAAATCTAGAGGAATGGCAAATTTCAATTTTATACACCTTGTTGGTAAATGTCCCTATATAACTAAGATATAATTATGTAGGATATAACTAATCCTTATGTAGCGATGCTTTTTTTTGCTAAACTTTCTGCAAATATTCTCATTATTACTACTATTTCTTATGTTTTTTCCATATTCATTCCATTAATTTCTCCACAAATATTGACAGAACACAAATATTATTCCATCAACCCATTACTTAAGATGTTTCAATTACTTCCCATTGCTCTAAAGATATACATCAAAGACTTAACTTACTCAGTGAGACCCTGCAGAATCTGCACTTTACCAGCTATTCTGGCGTATTCTAGAAACGGGGTCCCCATCATCTCCTGTTCTGAGCCCACCGGCCCCTTTTCAGTCCCTCTGTTGAGCTGTGTTCTTTCTTGTCACAAGAGTCTTCAAATGCTCTTCTTTCTCTCTGATTTCTCACAGCCCCTTTCTTTCTCTTCTACAAGAAAATGTCCCATAAAATAAATATACAGTGACGACACTCTGTACCTCTCCTTTGTGTGTGTGTATGTGTGTGTGTGTACGTATAGACCAAATTCTGCCAAAATATTTAAAGAAGTTTAGTCTGACCCAATGTGAGTGAACATGATTTGTAGTTCCACAATCTCAAGAATTCCTGAGAAAGCTTCCTGAGGCAGCCAGGTTACAGTTTGGTTTATACATTCATGGAGACAGGGATTACAGATAAAATTTTAAATCAATACGTGGAAGGTATACATTGGTTTGGCCCAAAAAGGTGGAACATCACAATGCAGGGACTTCCAAGCCTTAGGTGGGTTTTAGGGATCTTTACTTGGCAATTGGTTGAAAGAGTTAAGCTTTGTCTAAAGATGTGGAGTCAGTAGAAAGAAATACTTGGGTTAAGATAAGGGAATTTTCTATCTGTCATGTGATGCTATTATCAGGACCAGGTTGGAGAGGTCAGGCATGGTGACTCATGCCTATAATCCTAGCACTCTGAGGGGCTAAGGTGGGAGGATCATTTGAGTTCAGGAGTTCAGGAGTTCGAGACCAGCCTGAGCAAGAGCAAGATTCTGCCTCTACTAAAAATAGAAAAATTAGCCATGTGTGGTGGTTAGTACCTTTGGTCCCAGCTACTGGAGAGGCTGAGGCAGAAGGATTGCTTGAGCCCAGAAGTTTGAGGTTGCTGTGAGCTAGGCTGATGCCATGGCACTTTAGCTCAGGCAAGAGAGCAAGAGTCTGTCTCAAAAAAAAAAAAAAAAAAAAAGAATCAGATTGGAAAGTATTCCATATTATACCAGGTTAATGAAAAAAAATATTTAATGAGATTTTATGATTTGTAAGTCGTGACTCATCAGGACTCTTAGAAAGGAATTTGGGCAAGAGAAAAAAAAAGTCAGAGTTCAGTCCTCACGCACATGTTAGTGATATTTCATGAAGCAGAGATGAATAATATTTTCTGAGCCCTGTTCAAAATTTTGGTTTCATGGGCAAAATAAATGATCGTTGTGATTTTAATTCATTAAATTTCGAAGTAGCTTTTGTTAAGTTCCAGTCAATAACTGGAAAACCTTGCACCCATGCATATTAACATCATTAGAAAAAAGCACACAATCATATTGACTAAATTCAGTTTAAATTCCATCCTATTGGAATACATGCACTCTCTACTGGATGTTGTCACTTTGATGGTAAACACACAGCTAAAACTTGACATGCCCCATGCCATCAGACTCTCCATGATGTTCCTCCAAAAATCTGTACCACCAATGTTTCCCATGTCAGCAGGTTACAAATCCTCTTCCCAGTTGCTCAGGACTAACACGGTTGTAGTCATCTTTGACATCACTTTCTTTCTTTTAGAAGAACAGATTCAGCAGCAAATTCTGTTGGCTTGAGCATGAAAATATATCCAGAATTTCCCCATGTATCTTAATGTCTACAGCCTCCATCATCTTTATCTCCACATTGTTCTCTGTGTTTCCTAAAATCCTGGGATAGTTGGTGAGGGGTGAGGGGTGAGGGGAAGGAAAGTTATTCTTAACACAGTAGGCATGTAGTTCTTAGAAAACTGTTAAATCAAATTATATAATCAGATCACTCCTCCTAACACCCTCCAGGGGCTTCCTGATTCACTCCAGTAATAGTCAAAGTCCTTAAATATCCAGATAGTCTGTACAATCTGGCCCCTTTATGCCTCCAGCTCATCTCCCACTTAGGTATCCCTCCACTCACTCACTTCTCACTATATTGGCCTCTTTGCTTTCCCTGGAATATACCAACCAAGTCCTAGCTCTTGAGCTGTCGTGTTTCCTATTTTCTATTCTACCTGGAATCTTTTACTTGCTGGTGACTTCCTCACTTCCTTCAGGTCTTTGTTCCAAATTTGTTGAGGGCCTAAATAGAACCTAAAGTCAGAGGAAGGATAAATTCATTGTCTTCTTGGGCTGCGTTATCCATCTTCTTCTGCCCTCAGAACTTGGAGCTTCTGGTTTTCAGACTTTTGGATTCTAGGACTTAAACAAACCAGGAGCTCATCTCAGTCTCAGGATGTCAGACTTGACTAGGAGTTACACCAGCAACTCCCCTGTTTTCAGGCCTTTAAATGTAGACTGGACTATACCACCAGCTTTCCTGGTTTTCTGCTTTGTGGAAAAATACCAGCGATCGTGGTATTTCTTAGTTTTCATAACCATGCCAACAAATTACTTAACAAATATTCTCTTGTATATATCTCTCTTTATATTCTATAGGTTCTGTTTCTCTGGAAAACCCTGACTAATACATACTTGATTTATGTTAACTTATTTAGGGCTCACAACAATGCCAGAAGAAAATATCCTTATTATTCCAAATTTACAGATCAGCAACTGAAGCATGAAGAGTTTATGTAACTTGTTCAAGATCCCAGAAAATCACAAAGGTCTAGACTGGAATATAAACTTAGGATAGCTTCAGAAACCCAGAAATAGTCATCTAAAATGACATATCATGTTGCTTCTCTAATATTAAACATATGCAGAACACAACACTCTTCCCACACACACGCACACACACAATCCCATTTCTAGGATTAAATAAAAGAGATATTTATGCATATTTTTTCTAATTGAATAGTTATTGGCATATTAGGGATGCTAGATATGGTATAGAATGGAACAAATATGTTCTGCGCATTGCTGAACACTTTCTATCCATGGCTCCTATCCACTGTGTGGTGGAGTGTCCCCTTCTGCCATCATCAGATCCAAACGCCCCTCACATTTACAAATTCCCCTGGGACAAGGAGTAGAGTGAAGCAACCAAAGTGAAAATCAGCCCATTCCTCCATTTCTTATCAAGAAATCATCCAAGTAAAATTTACAGATCAATGTGAGTCTATCTTAATTAAAAAGTATGTATATGAAAAGTAAAGATTGCCTAGCTTCTCACATAGATACCATTCAATGTTAAATAATCTTCTCAGTTAAGAATCTTTTCTTATGTTTCTATATTGAGTTTATCCTACTGCAGCTAATTTCTTTTCTGTTCTTACTGAGATGTAAAAACATAAGGTGAGCATTGCCTTTTCATGAATTTGATACTCATGGCACATTCTATAATTTGTGTTTACTCTTGTAAACCAATATTTCATATGAAAACTTTCTATCATCTATCATCCCTCTCTCAAAAAATAAACAGTTGATCAGAATAAAGAATAGAATTATATTTGCAATCAAGCATCAATTCAATTAGATTAGTAGAGTCCGGAAAGAAATACAGTTTCTTTAACAAACACCTCAAACGGTGCATACAACAGATTGTGCTGACAATTCTCACAACCTCGGTGTCTCCTCCAAGATTTACAATGGCACGGCTCCCCTTTTTAGCAAATTAAACCTTATGTCAAGACTTAAAATTAAATCCAAACCCCTTCTTCTTTCTCTGAAGGAACAAATTGGCCCCACATGCCAGTAGTTGAGGAATGCTGATGGAAAACAGAGTGAAGAGAGAGCTCCCCAACCTGGAAGATGTCACGTGGCCAAATCAACTGGGATAAACAGTCAATTCCACTTAAGGTTTTACATGAAAAGACTGGTAAAATACAGAGGATTTAAATATAAGAAGTTTTTTTAATACCACACAAAACTGACGGGGTGCCAAAATTTTGCATTTCTGTGCTGTGCAAGCACTTTACAGGGAATGTGCTTTTTATTCCATTTTTACATGTTTATTATGAGTCTGTTTGGCAAAAATTGCTCCAAGCCTAGGTAATAAAAATAAAAAATGCACACAAATGGCCATGATTAACACATAGAGCAATCTACGCTTCTACACATATGAAATGCATAATATTCTTTTCTAGATGTTTCAATAGAGCAAAATATGTGTAAGTTCCTCTAGTTTTCACAAATTCATTTTAACAGCATATCTTTCTGTGAAATTATTCTAAAAGTCCTAGAACACAAAGTTCTTAGTTTGTAGACTTGTTTTGCCAGGAAAATATTCTGAGTCTGTTTCTTATATGTTACTTGGCATTATTAGTGTCTATATTAAGAATTGACAGGAATTGTTTCTCCATAGGAATCTGAGAATGTGGCATGAATATGAAAAGTTTCTAAATGTGTTATTAGACTATCATCTTAAGATGAGATGTAGTATATTGGTCTCTACACAAATAATATTCTCTTATTTTAGAGGACACTTTGATTACCAAATTAGTGTGATGCTTTCCAATGAAAAGGGAACAAAATTTGGTTTTAAACACTCTGTAACCAGTATATGAGATAGTGAATTTTCTGGTGAGCCATCACTTTTTAGAGAGTTTTATTTTCAAGATATATTTCTATAAATGTGAGCGTGTGTTTCTTCACTGTTAAGATAGGGAGAGATATGCAAGCTCTTCATGGAAAACATGAGATATAACAAAGTAAACAGCTTAAAACATCTCTATGACTGTATGGTTGTAAAGGTTGGGCACTGCACAGTTTTCGGAAAGTTTCATTCATATGTGTTGTCATCATAGATTTTTTATTTTTATTAAATATCTCATGGAAAAGCTGTTCTTTTTCTTGTGCACCTGGGTACCATCTGGGCTAAAGAAGGCAGACATTTAGCAAGCAAGAGAGACAACTATCCTTATAATGACTGAATGGATGGGGAGTAGATGAAATCCCAGCATGAAAATCCTTTTTGTTTGTTTGTTTGCTTTCATATGAAATGTTTTAAATAATCTGAGCACATACTTTGTTTTAATTTTCTCAGTGGCACTTTGGGATTTTGAACTCAATTTTTAGAAACTACTATCTAAAAGCAAGACTTTAGGAAATAAAATGTAGAAAAAAGAAAGGCTTTCAGTATTATTAAAATTAATTCTTATCCAGTTTCTTACTTCTTTCAAATTCTTTTGGCTTTTAATTATAATTAAATTCCAGGTTTAGTTTATCCCATCTCCATAACTGGTATCATATTAGAAAGAATATGTTAGTTGCCAACTTCATTTGAAGCTATTTGGTTTAGAATTATACATGGATTATTAATAGTATAAAAGGATTGATCCCTTTGTATCCCTTACAGTATATATGATCTAAATTCAACTTCAGTTTCACAAACTCTTGGATGAAAAGCAATATCAGGGTCATTTTATTGTGGAAATTTCATTTTTAATAGATAAACTAGTAAGATGTTTGAAGAAAATGGAGAGAAATCTGATTTATCTCAAAAGACGCAATTTTGTGTATATGCACACATGTGTACATGCACACAGACACACATATGTATGCCTCTTTAGGACAAATAAGTCAATTCAATGATAATGTATTTTTTGTGGTCTAGTTCTGAAATTAGCAGCAAAGAAGTCATCCTTGGGGTTGTATCAATTTTTGAATCGTCCCTGAACAAGTTACCCTGCAATTTCTTCCAGTCATTGTAGAGAATCCTGTGATTAAAACTGTCAGGAGTTCTGTGAACAATTATTTTCTATAGCTCCACAGCCCTGTACTCACTAAGCCAATTTTTTTTTTTATATTATATCAGTTCTTTTACATATGAACCACGACTGCCTTAGAGGATCCATTTCAGCATGGATGGCCCATAAGTTGAAATGTGAGCAAAATAAACTTTTGCCCCAGTTTCTTCTTTATGTTTAAGCTGGATACTTTCTTACAAACACTTCCTCCCTTAGGAAGAAGGTAAACAGTCAAATCACAGAATACAGAATGAACTCTTTACATTTCAATTAGTTAGTAGTAAAATATAAGAGGATGTGTCCCAACGATATTAAGAACATTAAGAGAAAAGCCAGAAAATGTAAAGTTATGAATGAGGCAAAGTGTCTGCCGTTTCAGCTGGTTTTCCTCTGGCTGTTTCTCTAAAACATAAAATTGCTATGTCCCACCAATACAATGCACTGGCAGAGACATAATGGGTTCAATAAATCTTAATTTTGGAACAGATTTTCATTTGACATCTGAATTATTTCAGTTCATTTTAGTTCCATCACTTTTTGCTTCTTGCAAGCCAGACACGAGTCCTTAGAATTTTTATTCTTGCCAAAAGTCTGTTATTTCTAACTAGACATCATCTGCCTGTTTTCAAAGGGCAGTGAGTGACTGTCTGCTTGGGCTTGATGGACCTGAGGAGAATTCCTCTGAGAATGGAAAAGCTCACAGTTGGGTTTGCATCCACTGTTTGGATTTCATAAAAAGAAGTGATTTTCAGGATAATCCCAAAAAAGGCTTCCATTATAAGACCTCAGGAGTTAAAATATATGTTGATTGTAAAGATTGGTGGCCACATTTCTGAAATGAAGCATATATGTGAAATGTAATTTGCGTGGAATTTTTTTCTAAGACTAGTTGTTGACATTAGAAGAAACCTCAAACTTTGTTATCTGTTAGCTTGTGAAGCCGCATTTATATTTAACAAGTTTTTTTTTTTTGATTTTCCAAAATTTGTTTTCTTGTATCTAGCAGCAAAGCTAACATTCTCAAGAAAAGACTAGATAGGTATACAATTTATGAATTGAGAGTTAACTCTGAAATATAAGAGGTCTGTCTGGAAAGTATTCAGCCATTGTTAATATAACGAGAACAGTTTGCACAACATGGATGTAACCCAGCAGCCAAGGAGAGTGGACTGGCACATGTGTGAACAATGATGACTTCATGGTGCTGGGCTAGGCTGTGTGGCCTTCATGTTCAAAATGACTGAGTGAGCAGAGCAACGAATCTGCATCAAATTTTGCGTTAAGCTTGAACATTCCTCCACGGAAACTATTTGGCTGATTCAGAAGGCTTTGGGGGCCAATGCAATCAATGCAATGGGTGCAGCGCAAATGAAAGTGTGGCACAGATACTTCAAAGATAGTCTAGAACCTGCTGAAAGTGATCCACGTTCTGGCAGGCCTGCAACAAGCAGAACACCTGAGAATGTTGAACGTGTAGGGGTGAGGTTAAGAGACACTGGGAGAACTGTGTGAGGTCCCAAGATGCCTACTTTGATGGGGACTGAGGCATCATTTTCCTATGTGCCATGTTTCTTGTGTCTCTTATCTTCTTCAATAAATGTCTCTATTTTTCACATTACATGGATGGATACTTTCCGGACAGACCTCATACGTGGGATAGGAGTCTTTATGAGTTTATTTTTTAATATAGCTATAATTTTATCAAAAATACATTTCAAATTGATATAATTATCTGTTATGACTGCAAGTATAATTTTCAGCATACAAAATGTCTTGATAATATGTAATATTCAATAATATTGCTTTCTTAATAATCACCATATGATATGTTTAAATGTTCTACTTTGAAATAAATACCTGCATTCTCCATTTTACAGACGTAAAAGTACAAATTGATCCAATGCCTTTACCAGAACAATAGATTTTATTTTTAGAACAATAAATTTTTAAGTATAATCAGAGCATCAACATTTTCCATGAGTCAAAAAAAACTCAGATAGCAATAATCCCTCTCTTTTCTCTCTATCTCACCTTTCCTTTCTCCCCCTACCGCCGTTATTCCTATGACTATACATTCGAAAGCTACTGCTATGGCAAAAGCACCTTGGGGGGATGCAAAGAGGACAAACCCCACCCTGCCTCTTGCCATTACTTTCTCATGCACTCCCCAGCTTGTCCAGTAATATTTTGCAAAGTCATATTAAAACAGTTGCTATTGGAAAGATAATTTTATTGTTTTGAGTAAGTTGTCAAAACAGGCAAATACATTTCTGTAAATAGGACAGATTCTATTTTAAATAAGCTCTGCCAGAATCCAAGTGATTGTTTTAGTGGTTACACTTCCAGGCAGACCAATACATTGCTATCTACTTAATCTCCATATCATGGCCCTAATGGAATATCTGGAGAAGGCTGCTTTGGTTTTCCATGCCACCAGAAACAACTGCCTTTCTCAATTTGGCAGATTAAAACAGCAAACAAACAAATATTTATTATCATAAAGTGAAAACAATATTCTTGGTGAAATGCATTTCCAATATCCTGTTGTAATGACCATGATAAAAATGATAAAAACTATTTTGGCAACAGGGGTGTTTGAATATCTTTTACGATAAGCAAATATATTGGACAAGCAAAATAAGTTATGATAAAATTTTGAAATCAAATTATTCTTTATAAGCACAGTTTTGGTAAGGATCCTTGCAGGGAGTGGATGGGAACATTTTAGAAGAGTTTAATAAATGAACAGTTTTCAAAGATTACAGACAATGTGTAGTGCAACTATCAGGAGGAGTAGAAACCTGGGGCAGGTAGGAGAGAGATGCCAACAGCCCCCGGCCTGAGGGGGGAAGGGAAGACTGGCTATTAGAACCCAGAGCCACCCTTCCTGCAGAGTGCACGTGGAGAGGGCACCTGCTAAGGGCTGCTGACTTCAGATCCCAGGCAGCTGGAGGTGAGCACAGAGCACAGGTGCCAGGACAATAAATTCCCTGAGCACATTATCCTCCTCTAGTATCCTGCAGTTCTCCCTTCTGCTCCTTAAAGCAGGGGACAGGGTGCCTGATGATGTCTGTATGGATCGTTGTCCCGGGCCTAAGAGTAGAGGAGAGAAGAATTTGGATTAGTAGAAGCAAAGGAATATACAAAGGACTGTTTAGACTCATATTCATATTCATGAATTTATAAGATCATCAATGGTGATTGTTTCTTTTGATCTGTATTTGATGTTGACATAAAGTCTCACTCTTATGTAAAGCTTGCAACATATTTTCTTTTTTTTTTTTATTTTTTTTTTATATATTATTATTCCAAGGTATTGTGAGTACAAACATTCTAGTTACATTTTATGTCTTTGCCTCACCCAAATGCAGGTTAAAGGCGTGCCCTTCCCTCCCTTTAGTGCTCCCCGTGTCCTTTAGTTGTAGATTCGCCCCCCATCCCCCTAATCCCTGGAGAGTATTTC
>CAUYSK010068337.1:0-50194 GCA_963575035.1 Avahi laniger | reverse complement strand
TCAGCCTAGCTCACAGCAACCTCAAACTCCTGGGCTCAAGCGATCCTCCTGCCTCAGCCTCCCAGGTAGCTGGGACTACAGGCATGCACCACCATGCCCAGCTAATTTTTTCTGTATATATTTTTAGTTGTCCAGCTAATTTCTTTCTATTTTTAGTAGAGACGGGGTCTCACTCTTGCTCAGGCTCGTCTCGAACTCCTGAACTCAAACGATCCACCCGCCTCGGCCTCCCAGAGAGCTAGGATTACAGGTGTGAGCCACCATGCCCGGCCTTTTGTTCATTCTTTTGTCATTGCAGCCATTGTTTGGCTATAGGAGTTCAGCAAAAATTGATTGTCCATGTTACAGAAATGCTATGGACAATCAATTGGCTGTATGGAATTTACAGTAAAGAGTATTACATATTTTATCATTATTTATAAATCACAATACATGTCTTTTTATCTCAGTAAAATTTTATAAGAAGCTTACGTACATATGTATAAGCATACATTTTCTGCAGAGCCAGTTGTTAAAACATTTACTAGCATACCAGTGGCCACATACTAATAAGTAAGTGCTAAAGGAAATGACTGTACACTCATGTAACTAGAATGAGTCAAGAAAGAAAAATGAAATGAGGAAATAGTCATTCTATAAGTAATAAGAGAATTGACTGAATGCTGAGACCACTGGATGAAAGGGAAGAATAATATGGAGATAAAATGAGAGGCATACTACAGAGAAGGCCACATCAATTCCCTTATCACTGAAAGACACAGAGGGAAGTGAGTTGTTGGTTGTAGGGTACTTGTTTTGGTCTGTTTTGACTTCTTGGTCTCATCATTGGTCTGTAAAGTCTGCTAATGTCGTTGAAGAGAAATATCAAAAACTCACATATTATTAGTGTTACATTAGCAAGTTCAAGTAGGCCTTGAGTGTCTCCAAATTTAATTGTCCTTCAGACAAAAAAATTACAAAATATTTTTAAAGTTTAAAATTGGAACACAGCATACAATTGTTCCCTATTATCTTCTAGGAGTAGCATCATTAACTACATTGCTTTTTAATCTATGCACTCAATTCTTTTGTGTTTACCATAGTTAATACATTTCTTTCAAAAGTTTTTTTTTTCGGAACATCTTGATTCTTGAACTTGATGATTAAGTTTAAAAAATGTTTTGTTTTGTAGCCATGCAGGATATACGTACTGTGGGTCTTGTGCTGCCCATGCTTACAAACAAGTGGATCCATCTATTACGTAAGTAATGTAGTTAGATAAAGTTTTGTTTTTAGTGGGAAAAGCTTGGGAATTAATTGTTTTGTCACAGAAATAATTAGTTTTTCATTCTTCTTATGTACTCATTAAGAATTTGACATTTTATGAATTTTATTATACCTTATATAGGTTAGGAAAAACCTTAATATTCTTTTTCTTTGGCTGAACATCTTCCCCCCTTTAGTTGGTAAAATGTTTGGTTCTGAAACTATTAAGTTAAATATTTTGGTTTTTAACTTTTCTTTGGAAACCTGGAGATGAGCATTTTTAAGAAAAATGCAAAGCCCTTTGATTTATTTTAATCGTTTTATAATTTAAAATTCTTTATTGTACTTGTTAAATTACGGTTACTGAAAGAGAATAATTTCTCATTGACAGGATAAGGTGTTTGAAATATTTTAGAATCTGACAGTGAATTTAATATGGTGTTTGAAGTATATTAACTCTTAAGAATTCATTGACATCTCTGAAATTTGCTTAAAAAATAAAGCTTCCTGGAAAGTTGAGAATGAGTAGTATGCTACTCTCTAAAATAAGAAACTTGTGAACTTTCAAGAACTTTTGCTGGAAATAGCTACCCAAATTACTTAGTTTGCTGACCAGCATTTTATTTAAATAGTTAATTTACTACGTATGAACTAATATCAGTCTCCAGTCTATATTGCCAATTGTACAAACCATGTGAATAGGTAAAACCATCATCTTAATTCTGTCAAATGTTGCATGTTAAGTAAACCTGTACCTAGTAGATAGAGGATGTAGAATCCAAAAGAAGTAGCTCATCACAGTCATGAGTTTAGAAAGAAAATCACCTACAGCCCACTTGGCCTTTGAGCAATTTCTTCAATGTTTAAAACAAAAAAGCTGCTCTTTAAAATTTTTATGTAGTGTTCTCTGCACATTGTTATCATACTTTTGTTAAAAATTATTGTTAGCAAGTGTTTAGTAATAAATAAAGTGATAATATTACCAAATCAATAAGGTTTTGGTTAGCTTTATCTCATTTATGATGTTTGAGCAGTGTCTAACAAATATTTCTTGGTACACATTTAATATATAATCTTAAGTACTTCATGAATGAGAGCAAATAGAAATTAAATTTGACCTGGCCTATTATATAACAGCCTTTTCTGAAACCTGTCTTTATTTGGCAGAATTTTTATTGATAATGTCATGTGCTGAAAGGGTACCCCAGAATTAAATTTGGCTTAGAAATATACAGAGGAGTATAGAGTCTATGTTGGTAAATATGGAAAGCATGTGTTAAATAAATTGATGGAAATTGAGAATGGAAGGAAAAAGGAAAGGGGGAAAAAAGGAAAGAGAGTCAAGGACTAAGAAGAAGAGAAAAGTGAAAGAAGATTAGTAGAGCGACAAATGATGGGTGATGAGGTGATCAGATTATTTTTGTAATTAGTATATAATAATTGAATTCTGAATAAATAAATTTAACAGTCTAAGTATAAAGATAATAATTGACATTCGTAGTTGAACTCTCCCAAAAATGGCCTTCCCTGAGAGTTGCAGTGTCTTTAGAATGCTTTGAGAAAGTAGCAAAAGAATATCCTTTGGGAACTATGAGAGGTGTAGAGAAAAAATGAGAATTGGTTCAAGAGAGAAGATTAAATTCTATACCACCACTTTCCATTCTTACCTTGCACACTAATCCATTTTCTACATTTCAACCACAGTCATCTTTTGGAAATGTAAATGATAGCATGTCACTTTCTAGAACTTAAAATGGTGAGGTACAAATATGATTTTAAAACGGCATTATGAATAACAGGTAAAAAGTTACCCCAAAATTGATGGTGGAGTGCTGACTGGAAACTTGGAAAAAGAGGTTGGTTTAAAGTCTCTATAAACACCACCCATCAAGTAAATACTGTTAGATAAAGGTAGTCACTCACTGGAGAGGAATTTTGAGCCATATCTAATTAGGAACACAGTATGTCTAAATGCTTATGAGACATGGTTGTGGAGATTCTAAAAAATATTAAATTATAATTAGAAAGACATTAAATTACATGAATAATAACTCCTGTGTCACAGTGTAACCAAAAGAAATAATTAACAGAATGGGAAAAATGTTTGCCAAAAAATGACAATAAAGGATTAATATTATCAAAAAATAATAAGAAAAATCTCAGAACTCAGTGGATAAATTGTCAAAGAATATTAACTAAATTTACAAAAATGTGAACAATGATTAATAAAAGAAAAATGGAAATATGTTTTACTTCTCTAATAAAGAAATAGAAATAACAGTAGGGATGCTAATTTAAATGAATAATTTATAGACCAATACAGTTATGTAATTCTTATAATCTGGGACTGGCTAGATTGGGTGAAATTAGTTTTTAAAAAAATATCACATTAACCCTTTAGGAAAGCAATTTGTTAATATATATTAGGAGTCATAAATATTTGTATATAGTTGCTGGCTAAGACATTTAGATTCTGAGGCTCTATCCTAACAGTACCAAAACGGGAAGTTAAATGTGTTAAAATTTCCATAGCAGCATTATTTTTTAGTGAATCTGAATGTAAATTTCTTTTTTGAGACAGAGTCTTACTCTGTCACCTGGGTTAGAGTGCAGTGGCATGAGTGGGCTTGAGTGGACCTTCTGTTCTCAGCCTTCTGAATAGGTAGGATTATAGGCGTGCACCGTGACACGTGGCTAATTTTTAAAATTTTTTGTAGTTGTGGAATCTTGCTATGTTGCCGAGGCTGATCTTGAACTCCTGGCCTCAAGCCATGCTCTTGCCCCAGCCTCCCAAAGTGCCAGGATTACAGACATGAGCCACTGCACTTAGCCAAAAGAGTCTAAATTTCTAATAGTGAATTGATTAAATAAATATGACAGTTTACTCAGTGGAATATTATGTGGCAGTTCAAAATGGTGGTTATGAAGGCTTTGTAGTAATTTGTAAAATATTTATAGCAAGTAGAAAAAGAGAGGTATAAAATTGTGCAAAACTGGAAAAAAGTATACTATGTGAGGTAAAGTATTATGACAAACGTCTGAAAAGAAAGAACAACAGTAGTTGTATATGGATGATAATATTTTATGTATGTTTTCTTGTGTGCAAAACAGGTGAATTATTTTTATGGTGAAAAAATGTAAAATTTAAAAGTATTTGTGCAAAAATGAGTACAGGTTGAGGGGACTAAACAGTCTTAAACCAACAAAATAATTCTTTGATTTTTAATACGACTGGTCAGGTCCTAACAAGATTTTTCTTTTATAGTAACCAATAAAGCTTATAATTTAATGAGGAGTGTGAGAGGCAGCTTTTAAGGTGATAACCAAGTGTGTTTGCAAACAGACTTGCCTGTTTAAATTTACAAAGAGTTGGTTGCAAGGGATTTCAAGTGTTGCTCTCTGAGGGAAATGGATGAATAAATTAAAGCATTTATTTAAAAAAGTTTATTAAATGACTCCTGTGAACCAGGTACTGTGGTAGTGTTGGAGATACCATGATTAATAAGACAGACACGGTTCCAGTTCTTCGTGCTTATAAACTAGTGGGTGAGATAGACATTAAGTATATACTAAAAAAAATAGATATCTAATTAAAAGTTAAAAATCTCTTTTATTTGTTTGGTCCACATGTAGAATATCATCAAATTAAAGCTTTACTATTAAAAAGAAAAAAAAGTTAAAAATCTCATTAGAAAGCTGAAAGTAAAATGCAGTGGTTCTCAAACTTCTTGATTTCAGAAACCCTTTACAGTTTTAAATTATTGAATATACCAAACGTAGGTTACATCTACTGCTGTTTAATGGGTTAAAAATTAAAAAACTACCTAAAAAAATAAATCCATTAGAAGTTGCCAAAAATGACATTTTTAAAAATGAGAAATAAGTAAATTTTCCAATATAACAGTAAAAGATAGTGGGAAAAGTGAAATTGTTTTACGTTTTTTATAAAGTGTAAAATTTTTACAAAAGTTATTAAATCTCTCTTAATGTTCGTCTTAATAGAAGACCACTATATTTCCATATTTGCTTCTACATTCACTCTATTGTGATCACTTGTTTTGGTTGAGGTACATGCAGAAAACCTAACCTCACACAGTTTATGTAGTTGGAAAAGGAAAAAGAATAGTTTAATCATCTTTTCAGGTAATTGTGGATATTTTTCTTTGATACTACAGCCAAACTCAACAAGTAGTAGTTTCTTAAAGGTTTGTTACAATCTGAAATCTGAAGTTATGTCAGTGAATTTTTTGGTACTTTTTATAAATTCATTGTCTATCTTGTAGTTTGAATGGATTTTTTTTACCCTTGAATGATTTTGTAACATCATGCATAGAACATTTGTAAAATATTTGCTTCTTAAGTTATTCAGATATTTCCAGTGATGGTGTTTCATTATACAATATCAAAAAACTTACATTATAATTGTATAACATCACCACCAGTTTTATCACCACCAGCTTTTTAATGAAAAATCATTAACTATTGGGAAGCTGTCAAGCTCACAGTGATAAACGTTTTCCAAAAGCTTAATTTTCTTGAAAACTTCAATTTTATCATTGACAAATTGATATCATTTATCAATTTTATTATATGTCAGTTTTTAAAAAAATAGGACTACTAGTACATGCTAATTCTACTACCTTGGTTGTGGTCCTAAGGTGCCAACAGTTTTACCCACCCTCATTTTTGCACCGTAAGTGCAAATGTCAACACAGTGAAAAAGGCAAATAAATAACTTCGCATTATTAGGAAAATAGTTTTAATTTTCCTATTAAAAAATTAGAGACTCCTTCAAAGGATCTTGAGGAATACCAGCAACCCATAGTTCCCCTTTTGAGAACTGCTGTGATAGATCTGAAGAGGGCGATTTGATTTAAGTTAGGGAACGGTATTGGGGAAGGTATGTCTGAGGAACTCATTTTTTTAAGCCAAGCTAGCCAAGTGAAGGGAACAATAATAGCATGTGTGAAAACTCTGAAGTAGGGAAAGTTGTTGGTGTCATCAGGAACTGTAGGAAGACCAGTATATATAGTGTTACCGTCAAAGGGGGCAAGAGTAATACAAGAAGGCACCAGTTCATTTGAGACTTGAGAACCCATTTTAAGGATTTTGGATTCTATGCTGTGACCGTGAAAAGCCATGAAAGGCTTTAAGTAAGGGTAGAGTGATCTGATTTGTTTCCAGAAAAATCACTCTGGCTATTTAAGGAATTGAAAATTGGTACATTTAATTAAGTTCTTTTCCATATTGATAGTTGTAAAGTCTTTTCCTGACTATCACTAAAACTCTAATTAAAACCCAGAACTCAGAATGTGCTTAGTAAGTTGATTTTGATTCATATTTTTCAGAAAGCTTTGCAGGACAGAAAAAGAGAGCAAAAAGGAATCCTCTTTGGGTCCACATAACATTTTATTCTTTAGTTAAAATAGCTCCACTCCCCATGAAACACCTTTAAAAAACTACTTGTGTTCTGTTATTTGGAATAAGTAGTCGAATAAATATTTATGAAGGTAGATACTCAGACAGCTTATATATTAGGAGCACAGACTACATTCATCATAGTAAGTAACTCCACAAATGTGAATTCTCTGAAGCTATTATATATGAACTACATTTATTTCTAAGAGAATGCCTACTGATCCCCCCTCCATTTTTTCTTATCAAAGGTTTCTTTTACTTGTGAGTCAACAATGATATGCTCATGTTGAAAAGTTACTTCTTTAAAGACAAAACACCTTGCAGTTAATTAAGAGGCAGTGGCATTGCTTTCAATGTCTATATTACTCATTTCTCTCCAAAATATTCTTATGGTCATGATGTTTATGAATTTAGCAATCCAGCAAAAAAAGAAAATGCATGAACTTTAATGTATACTGTTCATTTTCTTTTGTTACCATTTAGGTAACTAAGAGACTCATTTTGAGATTACTACTGGTTCAATGTGCTTGCTTTTCCTTAAATGATACCTAGCTATTTCTGTTTTGTTTTTGAGTACTTCACTTTTAAGGGGTTTATATTGATGGGACCTAACCCCCTCCCCCCCTTATTACCTCTCTTAATCAAATGTGGAACTTCACTGTATTGGCTGTGGGTGAGTTTCTGCCAAACTTAAAAGAATCTGTTAGGTACACAGTTGGTTAATTCAGATTGGTGGGGGATTCCTTTCCCTTCATTTAGGTTGGGTCTGACAAAAAGACAAGCAAAGAAAGTAGTCAGGTATTGGAGGAGTTCATTAGGCTTCCAGCAGACCTCTGGAGCAGTGCTCATCTTTTGGCCACTGTTAGTGCTTACTTAGAAATTTATCTATGCCTTGAGTTTAGAGTGATATTTTAAAAATTATTATATATTTTAACTGTAAGTTCTAGATTTTCCAGGAGTGTTCTTATTTAAAATATTCTATCCCTCTCTCTTTTCATAGAAATACATTCCTCAATCAGAAAAATGCTCTTTTTCATATTTGATTCTCGGTTCATATATTGCCTGGCCTTAGTAAAGTCCACCTTTCACATTCTTGAATTACCATTATGTATGTCCCACATTAGACTTTAATTTAAAAAATTATCATGATATTTATGTGCTTTTAAGATAGGAGACTAGGGTGATATCTCTTTAATTTTGTTCATTTAGGATTCTATAGATTTGAGCTATTTTTTCTTTTCTTTTCTTCTTTTTTTTTTGAGACAGAGTCTTGCTCTGTTGCCTGGACTAGAGTGCCGCGGTATCAACCTAGCTCACTGCAACTTCAAACTCCTGGGCTCAAGTGATCCTCCTGCCTCAGCCTCCTGAGTAGCTGGGACTACAGGCTTGTGCCACCATGCCTGGCTAATTTCTTTCTATGTGTCGTAGAGATGACGTCTCACTCTTGCTGAGGCTGATCTCAAATCCTGACCTCAACTGATCCTCTTGCCTCAGCCTCCCTGAGTGCTAGGATTATAGGCGTGAGCCACCACGCCTGGCCTTGAGCTATTTTTTTTTCTGAAATGGTTATTGAGTTGATGGTAGAGGTCTAATAACGTATTGGAGGGTGAGGGTTAGAAAAAGGGATTATGTTTCTGACTAGAAATGGCCTGTGGGTAGTCTTATATGTTTGGTATTAGTGATGTCTTGAGGAGTTTTGGGAACTTTAAACTGAGAATCACTTATCCGCAACTTTCTTATGTACTCTTCCTTCTCCCTGATGTGTGAAGTAACATATAGCAAACAATCAGTTAATTTTCTTAGCTGTAATAGAATTTTATCAAAATAATTACATTGCCAATGCACACATTTCTTGGCCTACCAATTTTTGATATGAAAGAGCTAGCTCATCTCTCAGTCTTTGTCCATTTGTTGAACAAACAGTAATACTTAATTTTCGAGGTACATAGCCTATCATGTATTTTCTTCTTTTTCATAGCTTTTGTTTTTTGGGGGTCTGTAAGTTTTTTTTTTTTTGTTTGTGTGTGGTAGGGGAAGGTCGATTCATTTGAATCTTAGAGAACATAAATAATGGGTAGTTTTGGAATTTAGATTTTTGGGCTAGTTTGACTGTTTGAGATAAAATGAGAGGAAGTTAATTTTTTTTTTTTTTTTGAGACAGGGTCTTGCTCTTTTGCCCAGGCTGGAGAGAGAGGAAATTAATTTTACTCTTGATGTCAAGATACAGGGATTGTAAAGATTTAAGCTACAGTTTAGCTCACTTCTTTTCTTTAGACTACAGTGCAAATAACACATAATCAAGTTTCTTTGTTTTTGAGAATGACTTCTACTTGAATGGGAATAGAGAAGGCTTATTACATAGAATTCTTCTCAACAAGATGCCTTTTTTCTCTGCCAAGAAAGAAATGTGGAAATAGCTTTGTCAAAATGCTTCTTTGTAATGATACTTTGTATGGATTTTTAGAATTCTATGCTATTATGTAATTTTATTAAAGTTTGGTGGATCTTAGAAGGTGATTTTAGAATGTGTTAGAATTTTGAGATTTTAATAGCCAAAATGTTTAAAGTCCAGTTAATAAAATACAGCTTTGAAAACCTTCTGTATCCTAGCTGTTGTGAATACAGAGATTATTTTATGCATAGTGGTTTGGTTTACTGTAAAAACAGATAGCTGATATTTCCAGGTATTGAACATGATTCTTTTAAAGGCCTTCTAACATGAAGACCGGAATAAGGAAATGAACTTAAATAACTGAGGAGCAAATCATTAGTAAATATATTAGTTTGCTAAGGGGCCGTAACAAAATACCACACACTGGGCAGTTCAGACAACAGAAGTTTGTTTTCTCACAGTTCTGGAAGCTAGAAGTCCAATGTTAAAGTTCTGGCAGGATTGGTTTCTCCTGAGGCCTCTCTCCTTGGCTTGTAGATGACTACCCTCTTGGTGCCTCTTCAGACATAATTGTTTGTGCAGGCACACTCCTGGTATTCTTCTTCCTGTAAGGACAGCAGTCACATTGGATTAGGGCCCCATCCTAATGGCCTCATTTTAACTTAATCACCTCTTCAAAGACCTTACCTCCAAATAGGGTCACAGTGTGAGGTTCTGGGGGTTAGGACTTCAACATAGGAATTTTGGGAAGAACACAATTCAGCCCTTAACAATAGGCAATGAAATCAGTCAGGAAGGAAAACAAGTAATTTTTTAGAATTACTTATATTTTCCCCTTTTATTTAATAAGGCTGTGTAGAAGTGCATTTGTTCTGTGTTTTTCTCTGTATATCTCCTAGCCGGAGAATTTTCATCCTTGGGCCTTCTCATCATGTGCCCCTCTCTCGATGTGCACTTTCCAGTGTGGATATATATAGGACACCTCTCTATGACCTTCGTATTGACCAAAAGAGTAAGTACATAGAAATACTATAGCTTTTAAATAGCTAAAATTCTTTTAATAGGAATTGTAAGTTAATTAAAAGATGTATAAATATTAATATCATAAATACTATCTCAATTTTTAAAATAAAATTTATTGTAACCAATTTGCATAAAACAAAAACAAAGAAAATCTTTCCTATCCCGTAAAAACAACTAGTGTTTTCCTGTTAGCTAAAGAAATCTCTTAGATCCACTAGTGTCCATACTGTGGTGGTTACATTTATATTCAGGGAATGCCTTGCACTCATTGTACCATGAGACAAGAAATTAGTTCCCACATCAACTTGATGAATGATTCTGGACATATTAGTCTACCTCTACGTATATCATTTTTCTCACTGTAAATCAATAATGGCGATAGCACCTTTATTTCTTCTCAAGTGATTTTTATGGGGAAAAAAATGAGACTATAATTGTGAAGCTCTGAAAGTAAGGTGCTGTATAAGTCTTAAATACTTTTTATTTTTAAACATGCTATTATTTTGATTTATTTTTTTGATTAGGGTTTCAGAAGTCACATTATATTTAGTTGTTTCTTACACAGTAGATGTATAAAGTAAAACCTTTTGACTTTATAATGGTATTTTGGGGGGTGGGGCAGGGGAGAATAATTTTTAAAATAAAGAATAATATCATAAATACTGATGTACTCATCATCCACAATTTACTCAAGAGTTTTCAAGCTGATCCTGAACTCAATTTGCCTTCCCCAGAAGTAACTGCCTTCATGAACTTGGTGTGTATTCCTTCCATCTCATCAAGTTACATTTTAAGTATGTTAGGGTGCTGTTGTTTCAAGAAATTTTGCAACAGTTTCTTCTGTAGAATAAAAGAATTCATTTGCAAAAGAAATGATTAGTTCTTTTTTCTTATTTTCGGCCTAAATTTTCATAATTTGGGTTTTTTTTGTTTTTTTATTTTTTTATTTCAGCATTTAATGGGTGGGGTTTTAAGCATCACAGAGTATTAGCAATTTATTGTTAGAATGCACCTTCTTTTTTTTTTTGAAACAGAGTCTCACTTTGTTGCCCTGGCTAGAGTGAGTGCCCTGGTGTCAGCGTAGCTCACAGCAACCTCAGACTCCTGGGCTCAAGTGATCCTACTGCCTCAGCCTCCCGAGTAGCTGGGACTACAGACATGTGCCACCATGCCTAGCTAATTTTTTCTATATATTTTTAGCTGTCCAATTAATTTCTTTCTATTTTTGGTAGAGACGGGGTCTCGCTCTTGCTCAGGCTGGTCTCGAACTCCTCAGCCCAAACAATCCGCCCGCCTCGGCCTCCCAGAGAGCTAGGATTACAGGCGTGAGCCACCGCGCCCAGCCATAGAGCCAGAATTTTAAGCATATTCGACAGTTCTTTCCAGAAGCCCTTTCTTCAGTCACCTTTCAAGTTGTCTGATTTGACCTACATCAGGAAAGCCTTCAGGGTCTATTTGGAGGCTTGGCCCGTCAGCTGCCTACTTCTCCATTCCTGATGTTTTTCCTAGGTTCATTTTCTCTCTTCTCCCCTTCATACCTGCCTTCGCTCTCTCTGACTGGACGTTCTCTTCACCTTGAGTTTCTTTACGCAATGTCAGTCCCAGTAGTCCTCAAGGTGGGAGCTCCCTAAGAGTAACTCATCGTGAAACCACAAAGTCATAGACCACTGAAGCTAGACAGTGTCTTAAGAGATTCTGGTCCAGGAGTTTTCACATATTTTAAAGTATCCGAATGTTTTTTCAAACAAAGATTTAGGCAGAACCCTATATATAAAACAGACAAACATGGAGCTGCTTTGGTTAAAATGGGGTTGGGGGTTCCCAGAGATACTCTGGGGCTCCACAGAATATGGTTTGAGAGCCACTATTCTGGTTCAACCTCCTCACAATACAAATGGGGAAATGAGACCTAGAGAAGTGAAATAGCCTGCCCAGTGCACACAGCAGTTGGTGACGGGATCCGGACTGGAACCCGGGCTTCCTTTCCAGATCAGTGCTTTTTTAACCACAACTTACTGTTTAGAGCTTCATCTCCCAAGGGGAGGAAAGAGTAACAATGAGTCTTTTATTTTATTCCCCTTGATGAGACCTGACAGGGTCCACCTCTCCTTCCCCACTAGGTAAATCAGGTTGGCCCCTTCGTCTTATTGTTTTTCTCTGGGACCCAGGCTGGGGCTTGCCTTAGCCTTTGTTCTGTTCCCAGTTTTTGCAGTGCCAAGAAGGATAGGGAGAGAGCGGATTCGGGCAGGTCATGGTGGCACAGATGTTTCCTGTCCCTTAGCCAGCCTGGCTGCATCTTTCAGAGGAAGCCGAATGCCATGGCCAGGTGTGCTTTTCAGGGCCTTCCAAGCCCTTGGAGGTGGTAGGTGTTTATAACCGCAGTTTCCTCATTAGCTTCTGTTTTTCACAGGCCTCTAGCCATTACCTGAGGGAATGAATACATCTCAGCCTCCACTTTGGAGTTATCAGTCATTCAAGGCTCTCTGTGGTCTGGCCATAACCTACCTCTGTATTCTTATTTCCCAGTGTCTCCTTCATGTATCCTATATTTTCTCCCAGGGTACTGTGTTTTCTCCCCCTTCCTTCTCGTCTTCCCCTATTAAAATCTTACTCATCTTTCCAGATCAAGCTTAAATGCCGCCTTCCTCAAGAAGCCTTTCTCAGTCAACCTGATGCAATTGCCCTCTGCTGTGGTATCATGACTTTAAGCCTCATGTCCCATCTTTCCCTACCTCATGTATTTTGTTTGTTTGTCTGTTTTAGAGACAGGGTCTTGTGACGCCCAAGCTGGAGGTCAGTGGCCTCATCATAGCCCACTGCAACCTCAAACTCCTGAGCCCAAGTGATCCTCCTGCCTAAGCCTCCCAAGTAGCTGGGACTACAGGTACACGCCACTACACCCAACTAATTTTTAAATTTTTTTTTTGGAGAGACAGGTCTCACTATGTCACCCAGGCCAGTTTGAACTCCTGGCTTCAAGTGATCCTGCTGCCTCAGCCTCCCAATGTGCTTTAATTATAGGTATGAGCCACCACGCCCAGCCCCCTGCCTCATATTTTGTATGCAGTAACTGCACATTACATGGTGTTTCTCACTTTCATATTTTGTTTGTGCCGTCCATCGGCTCTGAATTCCCTGCCCTAACGTTTTACTTCACTTTTGTCTGGCTAACTCCTACTTAAATTTAGGATGGGGCCAGGTATCACTTCTTCCAGGATGTCTTGCCTTACCCCTCCAAGCTGCCTTACGTCCCTTTCGTAATAGAGTGTACCTGTGTCTTTCTACTTACTATATTTTATTTGTTTGTGTCTGAGTCCCACATTATGTGGTGTTCCTAAGGAGATCAGCTATGCCTTATCTTCATATTTCTAGCATGCAGAAGCATCTCGGTCATAGTAGATACTTAATAAATATTTGTGGAGTGAATGCATCAATAATTTTTGTACTATTATAATGTTATTTCTGCATTTTGAGGGTAGCTATTTGTCTACCACTAGACTACAAGCTCTGTGAGGACAGGGAAAGGGATTGCATCTTACTCGTCTCTTTGCCCCCCATAAGGCCTTATTCATAGTAAGTGTATCAGTCAGGGCTCTCCAGAGGCACAGAAACAATGAGAGAGAGAGAGACTGACTGATTGATTTTAAGGAATTGGCTCATATGATTGTGGGAGTGGGCAAGTCCAAAATCTGTAGGGCAGGCCAGCAGGCTGGAAACTCGAGCGGGGTTTCTGTGTGTTATAGTCTTGAGGCAGGATTCCTTCTTCTCCAGGAAACCTCAGTTTTTGTTCTTAAGGCCATACACATTTTCCAGGGTAACCTCCTTTACTTAAAGTCAACTGATTATAGATGTTAATGACGTCTACAAAATACTTCCATTGCAACATCTAGACTAATGTTTGACCAAACAACTGGGCACCATAGCCTAGCCAAATTGACACATAAAATGTAATCATCACAGTAAGTGACCAATAAATGTTTGCTGAGTTGAAGTATGCTTTTGAGCTTCTTATATGAAGCTCAGAAAAAGAGAATGATCTTACTTCTGTTTCCAGCAATAATTTGAACTCAATCACTTGAAAATCCTCTACCACTGAACTCCTAGCAACTCTGAACAAAAAATAGCAAGATTCTTTGAAATACATAACTGAACTTGCAAGAAAGTAAGGGAATCCTTGGAGGCTGAAAATGAAGACAGACTGAGTAGTAAGCCGATAAGAGAGGATGCTGTTATCAGGCCTCTTGGGATATCTGTCTTAGTAACCTTGGGGCTGGGATTTTAATACCCATACAGGAAACGGAGATGATAACTTGAGTCTTCACAAGGCAAGAGTTAAAGCTGAGACCCACAAGTGAGGCTAGGACCTAAAGTAAAATGGTAGATAGGAAAAAAAACTTCTCATTTATAGTTAGACAAAAGAAAGTCGTCTATCTTAGCCTATGCTCTGGATAGAAAAAATAAATTCTCCCTTTGGAAATTCATAACCACAGGTCTGTCTTCACTTGATCTGAGGTCCTGCAAATTCACTAATTACCATAAAAAGTAGCCCAGCCAGTGATACCCAGGGATGCTTATCAGAAGAAAACAAACCGTCGTAATCTTAAGATGATAAAAGATCTAAAACTACAAAATGAGAAAAACCTATACTATGAAATTAATGTATTTAAAATTGTTAAGGATAAGAAGGAATTAAAAACATGGAAAAACCAAGACATCATGAATAAAATAAAGTAGATAGGACAAATAGAATTTCTAAAAATAAAAAGTATAGTAATTGAAATTAAAAATGCAATGGCTATTTAAATAGGAGATGAAACATAGCCAAAAAGAAAACTGGTGAACTGGAAGGTAAACCTAGATTACTCTTGGTGCCTCTCAAAGAGACAAAGAGAAGAATATGCAAGCAAGGTTAAGAGACATGGAGGATAGAATGAGAAGATTCAATATATGTCCAACAATAATTCTAGAAGGAGGAAATAGAAAGAATGGAAAAGAGACAATATTCAGAGGTAATGGTTGAAGCTTTTCCAAATTGATGAAAAACATCAGTTAGGAAGCATATCAAGTGCCAGAGGATACATTAAAATAAAGCTACATCTAGACATACTGTAGTGAATCTGCAGGACATTGAAGACAGACAGTAGATCTTAAGAGCATCCAAAAACAAAAGAGATTCCTTCAAGGCATCAAAATTAGACTGAGAGTAGGAGCAAAATATACAAAGGAATAATGTCCTTAAAAGCTGAGAGGAAGAAAACAAACACTCTAGAATTTACCACACAGTTGAGCCTTCATTCAAGAGTGAGAATAAAGCTGGGCATAGCAGCACACAAGTGCAGTCCCAGCTACTCAGGAGGCTGTGGCAGGAAGATCACTTGAGTTCAAGGCCAGCCTGGGCAATGTAGCAAAAAGTGGATAAAATGGAGACAATTTTAGACACACAAGTTTACATCTCAAGAGATCATATCTGAAAGGACTACAAAAAATGGGTTATTGACCGGGTGGTGGCTCATGCTTGGAATCCTAGCACTCTGGGAGGCCGAGACGGGTGGATCGCTCAAGGTCAGGAGTTCGAGACCAGCCTGAGCAAGAGCGAGACCCTGTCTCTACTAAAAAAAATAGAAATTATTTGGACAACCAAAAATCTATATAGAAAAAAAAATAAATTAGCCGGGCATGGTGGCGCATGTCTGTAGTCCCAGCTACTCGGGAGGCTGAGGCAGCAGGATTGCTTGAGCCCAGGAGTTTGAGGTTGCTGTGAGCTAGGCTGACGCCACGGCACTCTACTCCGGGCAACGGAGTGAGACTCTGTCTCAAAAAAAAAAAATGGGTTATTCTTCAGGAAGCAGGAATTTGAATTCAAAATGAAGTAGTGACATGTAAAAAGCAAAATTGAGCAAGAAACATTGGTAAGTGTGGCTAAATCTAAAGCAAAACAACAACAACAAAACCAGAAAACATCTGACTGTACGAAGTAACAAAAATAACGACTAATTCAGGGAATATAAAAGCAAGATGACATCAAAATACAGCACAATAATAATATGTGACATGAGAGGAGAATAAAGAGGGAAGGAGAGTGACCAGTCTTAAAAAATGTTAAAATCAGAGAGGAGAGCTACTGATTAAATTTATACCTCAGTAAGAAAATTATACATGTTAAAAAAAAGTTAATATTGCCTCTTTTCCATTCCCTCTAGTCACAAAAAAAAAATAAAAATAAAATGTGAAATTTCCAGGCAATGAAAGGGAAAAGACTTGTACCAGGGACCCCATACAAGAAAGATGAGCTCAGAGTTATCTGGGATAACACACATCCAGAGTAATCTAAATGTCCATCATTGAGAGAACAGATAAATTAATTGTGGTATATTCAAACGATAAAAATAAAGGAGCCAGAGTTTTGTGTATTACCATGAATACATGTCGAAATATAACACTGAGTGGGAAAATGCAGGTTGTAGGCAGACAGATATAGAATAGTGCCACTTCTATAAAAAAGCCCCCAGCAAGCCAAACAGTACTATCTATAGTTTATGGATATATACACATGTATTCTAGTAAAACTATATAAACACACATATGGAAATAATAAACGTTAATTCAGAATAGCTACCTCTGGGGAAGGAAGGTAGAGGAATGAGATTGAGGAGGAATGTGCAAGAAATTTCAACAGTAAATATCAATATATATATTTTTTAATCTGAAAAGGTATAAAAAATATTAAGATTTGACAAAGCAGGGTGGTGGAAACAGGTATTTGTTATATCATCCTTTAAATATTTCTGTATGATAAATAATGAACTTAAGTTTGGAGAAATGTGTATAGCTGCTTGAGGATTCTAATTAGTTATTTTTTCCATGGTAAGGCATGATGTAAAGTGGTGGAACAAATTTAAACAGATACTTCTGGGTCTGATTAAAATGTATAACTTTGAAGAAATAAGCAGACTTGCATTCCTCCAAGATCATGTTTTCCCTAAGTGGTAGTTTGTCAAGAGAAAGCTACGCTGAAGAAAATCTCAGATTTGTCCAGCTTCCAGTACGTGTTGCTTTACTCAGGTCTGATCTGACCATCCAGAAGAATTTTAACTATCACGCTCTGAGAACATAGGCAGAACATTTTTGAAGAGGAGCCTCAGGCTGAGATTGGAAACCTTGTCACAGGAGGGGGTCACACGAGAACAAGGGCAGTGTAGCCTGAAGAAGAGAAGTTTCAAAAAGGCCTGTTCACTGACCCCCACGAGGTGGACGTGGACAAAAAAGAAGCAGACCAGTTTTATGTGGGCAGAACCAGAACCAAACCGCAAGCCGCAAGATGGCAAATTTCAGCCCAGTTTGAAAATCAACTGTCTGAAAAACGAGGGGAAGAAACCCCACAAAACACAAAAAGAAAACACCCTGAGAAATTTTTCTGATGGGCCCTTGTTATAAATAAATGTAGAGTAGATTCTTGCATTGGAGTGTGAGGGGGGCATGATGACCTACTTTTAAGTTTTCTACACATGAATGACAGAGACAGACTATCGAGTCTCTAAGCCACTCAAGTGAAGATAATCACATTCCAAAATTGTTGACGCAAAGGGGGCAGCTACTCTTGGCCTCAGGACTTCAGCTGTTTCAGGAAAATCCCTAATGTACAAAATCTGGAACCCGGGAAATAAACAATATTCAAGTAGTAATATCCCTTCTAGAGAGTATGGTCAAGGTTTGTGCTTCATCATTCCCTTTCCAAATTATTTGCTTCAAGGTCTGCAGCGGCCCCTCTCCTGGTCACTTGCAAACCAGGGAGCAAGGAACTGGCTCCATCCTGCCTTCCAGCCTTACCCCCCTGCCCCGTCACTCCCTCTGTGCCACGTGTTTGTTTATTAACATATCGTACTACACCCCCACTTAGCAGGACTTTGTGAATTACACTTTCATGTTGCAGTAATTTTGTTAAAACCGCTTGAAATGCCCACAGCACCCATTGAAGCCCTACTGTGTACCTCCTATACCGTCACAGCCTCCTTTCACCTTACAAAATGAACCTCTGTGCCCATTAAACAACAGCTCCCCATTAGTGCAAGGAAGTTTAAAGAGATATTTTATCACATAAGGTGTGATAAAATAAATAAAGGAATTTTTAAAGTACATACGTCTTGGCTAAAAAGAAACTGAAAGATTTAATTTCAGGAGCTGGAGTGTTATTTAGAAGCCTAGTGAAGAAAAGGTTTAAAGATTTTTCTCTTGAAAATCACTATAGGAAAAAAGGATTAGTATTTATAAGGTTGATTATTAGAAAAGTATCAAATTGTATCTAAAGGTGTTGGCTGTCTTTAAAATCTTACATAAGTATCCATTTTCAAAGTTATATTTTATTATAAAAGATATACTTCCTTGGAAGCATTATTATTACAAAATTATATTTAATTTAAAAAGTCAAATATAACAGAAAATCATGTAGTAAAAACCTTGAAAAGTGAATATGTAGAAAATTATTAGTAAACTGTGAGACTTTTTGATGGATGCTCTTTAAGAATTCTTTCTGAATAATGCCATATTTTATAAGTAGTGTGAAGTGGTTAATACGATCTGCTCTGGAGGTAGTTTTCCCAGTTTCAAATCCTGAATCCACCACCCAGTAGTTAGTTGTATGACCTTCAATACGTTTACTTATCTCTCTGCACCTTAGTTATCTTATCTGTAAAATTGAGAGCTAATGCTACCTACCTTATATGATTGATATGAGGATTTATTCACTAAGGTGTATACAGTAACTAGTACTTTTAAGTACTTAATAAACATTAGCTATTATTAATTTTATTGTAGTTAATATAATTTTGGTGCTTGTACTCTAGATAATCCACTGTACTTTTTGTTAACACTAATTTATTTTTATTCTTCTTTGTGTTAGAGCTGGGTGAGGTCTTTCCTTCCCCTACCCCCTAAGTGCCTTGCCTACAGCTAGAAAAATTACAGGTGCCTAATCTAATGAATCTTTGTTACATGCATAAATTAATGAGAATTGTAATATTTTAAAAGGTTTTAAAAATATATTTCATTATAACAGCACTGAATAATAGAAACCTTTTCAAAGGAATGTATCCAAACACCAGGGATGAAATTAACTAGGTTTTCAAGTAAATCAGTTTGGGTTGGTTTTGAAAACTACTCTTTAAGGCTTGTTGAATGTGAGGATTATTTCAATGGATCATTAGAGGTGGCTTGAAAGAATCGACAAAGTCACTGAGAAAGGAGCCGGAAAAACACCATATATCTTTGCACTTCTATATGAAGGCATGACCTTCCCACTGTGGGCTAAACTTGGTATAACGAGAAGAGAATTGGATTGAGAAGACATCAGCGTTCCCACAGGGCTCCCACTGCATGATCTTGGGCAACTTTCTCTCTGTAAGCCCCAGCTGTTTTCCCATAAGAATGGGAGGATAGCATCCAAGGTCCATGTCTCCATTCAGAACCCGTGTGGAACGTGTCGATAAACCGGAGTGCACCTGGGAACCTGTGGCATGACTCTTCCAGGCCAGTGCCAGTTCTCTTCCCAGCCTGCCAGAATTCAATCGTTAGTACCTATTCCGGTGAATAACACCCCCCTGAATCGGTGCCAGTTGGGAAATTGTAGAATGGTATGTGCCACCTGGGTTTGGATTTGGAAATCCAAAGTGTTATTGCCTTGAGCTATAAGGAAGTTTCTGCTGAGCCATGGTGGTGAGTAGGCTGATCATTCCAGCCATGGCAGTTTGCACTTGGACCAGGAAAAGAAGATCAAGTCTCCTTTGCTAATGAGGGCAGAATGTGGGGAGACCATGTTTATTTCCTTGCTCTGTGAACTGTGCACTAGTGATGCAGTATTATAAACAGAATGAATGTAAAGTGATAGAAATAAATAAAACTTCCTTATGCTTCTGTAATGCTAAGCTGTTTACATTCTTTCTCATACTTGATCTCGTAAGCACTCTGAATGGAAATCAGGTCCCCAGTTTCCAAATGCTATTATATCATTTGGGGGTCTCTGTCTGTTGAATTCCAATCTTTGAATTGGAGGAGAGTTGCCTTTCTTGCTCTAAGGAGGCAGCACGGTGGGATGTAAAGGGATGTCTGCCACTAACTGCCGTTTGATCTTGAACTTAACAAATATTTCCTCTCTTTGGGCCTCTATTTCCTCGTAAGTAAAATAAGTAAAAGGCCTCTAAGCAAAATTTTCCCTCTCAGAAGACTGAGAGAATGTTTTATTAAATTTCTCACATTATGATGAGAACAAAATGTATAAACACTTCAATAACTGATATGTTGATTTGTATCTATTAAGGTCATTAAATATGAAATGTCCAATTTCGAATCAAAAGTGTAGTTTATTATATCTCAAACAAGAAGCAGTAGAGTTAATTAAAGGATGCACCTAAACTATGACACAGTTTTGCCATCTTCACAGTAGCTTGTTTATGTCAGCAGTGAAGAAGCCTGGAGAGCAAGTGGCCATGAAATCGGGAAAGGCATTCTCCACAGCTTGTTGAAAATTGAGTAGTTTTCCTTGCAAAAAGTGGTCCAAAGCCTGGAAGAAGTGGTAGTCAGTTGGTGCAAGGTCTGGTGAATATGGTGGATGACAGAGAGTTTCTAAGTCCAGTCTCTGTAGTTTGAGCAGCCTTGTTTGTGCAACATGTTGAGCATTGTCTTGCAAGAGGATTGGCCTGTCTCTATTGACCAGTCTCATCTGCTTAATCACAAGCATCCTCATCATTTCATCCAACTGGTTGCAGTAGACATCTCCTGTAATCAACTGACCAGGTTTCATGAAGCTGTAACAGATAATACCAGCACTGGACCACCAAACAGACGTCATTGGCATTTTTGGTAAATATTTGGTTTTGGACTGTGTTTTGGCACTTCATGTGTATCCATCCATTGTGTTTCATGCTTGTGATTATCAAAAAGAATCCATCTTTTATCACACATAACAAACAATATGGTGTAGAAATGATTCACCTTTATGCCATGACAGCACAGAAAGGCAAGCTGCGAGATGATTTCTCTTCTGATGCTCGTTTAATTCATGCAGAACCCATCTATCCAGATTCTTTACCTTGCCAATTTGTTTCAAATTGTCCAATATTGTTGGAGTAGTAACATCAAGCCTTGCTGCTAATTCATGCGTAGGTTGAGAAAGATTCACTTCCACTACAACTTTCAGCTCGTCATTATCCACTTTTGTCTCAGGTCACTCACGTGGCTCATTTTCAAGATTAAAATTACCAGAATGGAACCTTTCAAACCATCAACATACCATGTGTTCATTAGCCACATCCTTCCTAAACACTTCGTTGATATTTCTAGCTGTCTGTGCTGCATTGGTTCCACGATGGAACTCATATTAGAAAATAACACGAATTTTTTATTTATCCATGGTTTCACAAAAATTGCTCTAAAAAAATTTTTGAAAGATAATCACAAGCCAAAACATGCATTTGAAAAAGTGAGGATGTGCCTTCACAATAAAAATAAAACAAGAAATGTCAAAGTGAAATGTCAGAGATATCAACTGTCAAACTTAGGAAATCAGACATTTCATACTTAATAACCTAAATAAAATGTTAGTGGAACATTAAGATGGCGGATGGTCCCATCACACACTGGAAGAAATGATAATATTTTTGTCTATATTTATAAATGCCTGATCAGCACTCAAACAATGAACTCATTTTACTGAAATGCCCTCCATTTCAAAGAACTCACACAAGCACATGGTTTAACCCAGTAATTTCTACATAAAAAGAGGGAAAATTGGGACCTAAAGTATGTGGCTGTGGTGTGCTAGGTATTGGGGTATCTAACGCGTACCAGGCATCGTAACAGAGCTGGGCATGAGACCGATGCAGCACCCGCCACAACAGCAAGGGCCCTGCTCCCGTGGAACTTACATTCTGGTTGGGGAGATGAATAATAAACAAATAGTCTAGAAAAATTCAAAATGGAAGTAATGTCTATGAATATCATACAGAGAGAATGCTTTGAGGGCTGTGGGACGGGGAGATCATCTCAGTTCAAACAGTGAGGAAAAATCACTGAGGAGGGAATGGGTAAGCTGAGTCACACACATTAAAAAGAAGCAGATGTGCAAAGATCTGGGGGAAAGAAGTGAAATGCCCAAGAGGGACAGATAAGTTTAAGCATGTTTCAGAAATACATTAAAAGCAGAGTCATTTAACCCTAACAAACTTTAGAAATAGTATTATCCTTACAGGATCTACAGATGAAGATATAGAGAGGTAAAAGAGCCCAAGTTCAGATAGTGAGTAGAGGGCCTGAGATTTAAACTCGGGTTAGTCTGGCTCTAAAATCCGTGCTCTTTCCACCGCGCCACTCAGCAGCTGGTGAAAATGCCGAGTTTCTGAGTCAGCATGAATAACTCGTTTCTGTGTAACATGGAGGGGAAGGTACTCTTCCTTTGGATTCAGGGAGTGTATACACCAGCCAGAAGGTGTAAATGGCTATTTGTTTTTGTCATTTGATAAATGTATAGTATCGTGTATTTTTGTGTAGTACTATTCTATGTATTATGGTTCCCTGTCCCTGAAGTCCCAAGTGGACAAGTGTCCTCTGCCGGGACTCAAATGATAGGTCTTTCTTAAGCATGTTGTTATGGACTGAATGTTGTGTGCCCCCAACTGTGATGGTATTTGAAGGTAGGGCCTTGGGAGGTGATTAGGTATTAATGTCCTTATTAGAAAAAGGAAGAGAGAACAGAGCTTTCTCTCTCTCTCTTTTACATATGAGGACACAGAAAGAAGGCAGCTATCTGCAAGCCAGGAACTTGATCTGGACTTCCCAGCCTCCAGAGCTATGAGAAATAATGTCTGTTGTTGAAGCCACCCAGTCTATGGTGTTTTGTTATAGCAGCCCATGTGTGTGTGTGTGTACACACATGTATACGTGTGTGTGTATGTATGTATATGTATATTATAAAGAATTGGCTCCCACAGTTATGGAAGCTGAGAAGTCCCAAGATCTGCAGTCAGCAAACTGGAGACCCAGGAGAGCCAATGATATAGTTCCAATCTGAATCTTAAGATCTGAGGACAGCGAGAGGCAATGGTGTTTCAGTCTCAGTGCAAAAGCAGAAGACCAGTGTCCTCACTCAGGGGTGGGGAAACTTTTCATGTTGGAAGGCTGCATTAATTTAGCTGTAATCAAATAAGGCCGCATTCAAGAAACTTAAATTAGATATACTTAAAAATGTACATTATTTTGTCAAAATCTAACTATGATGTACCTAATAATTTCAAAAATGAAAACTATCTGTTAATTTTAAAGTTAACTAATCTTTTAATGGTTTTGTTAAGTCAGTTTTTTGTTGGAAAGCATTTGAATATTGGGTTGCAGCATGGAGGTCCGCAGTTTCAGTTGATCCTCTAGATGGGTGTCAAGTCATTTGTGACCTTAAGGGCATCTTGATTCAGGTTAGGTGGGAGAATATAGATTCCCAGCAATAAGTGGTTGAAAAGCAAGAAAGCATTACTTGGGCATGTTACCGAAAGTGTAGTTATTCTGCATTTTCCCATATTTCAATTGGATCTTTCTTAGCATCAAACTAAGAAAACTTTAAAATGTCATCTACTGAGAACTCAATCAATTCTATCTGTAGTTCTTTAGGTGCCTTGTTGATATCATCTAGGTGAGGCTGAAATGCTAATTTGAGTGTGATATCATGATTTTCAAAGTCAGTGAACCTTTCATTGTATTCTCCAATTAATAGGTCTGTAACAGCTATGTACTCTTCAGATGATTTGCATATATAATCCTGTTCATGAGTGACCTTTGCTAATGGGGGAAAATGTTCATCCAAAATTTCCTTTTGAAGAAGAATTGTTCTGAAAAAGATAACTTTTCTGAAATGCTTGGATTTTTTTTTGCCACATATCATATATAGACTTAGTTTTACCTTACAAAGAAATATTCAAGTCGTTTTGATTTGACATGATATCACACAGAAATGCTGCATTCCTATAGAAATTTTCTTTCAATAATTCACATTGCTGATTCTGTTTTTCATAAAATTTAACTATCTGTTCTCAAAGAGATAAAATTTTGGCTAACACCTGTCCCTGCAGTAGCCAATGCATTTAGAATGATACGGCAAATCCACACTGAATACCTAATCATTCAATTTTAGCATGTTACAAAATTGAAGATGCTGTGTTGCATTTGCAGGAAAATAGTTAACAACACTTATTAATATAACTTGTTGCAAAGTTTCACTTAAAATAATAGCTTTAGCAGAGATTTTGATGATGCAAGATACAATTAAAACAAATGAGAGCATTCTGGATCTGTTAAAACTTTTTAATCTGTGCAATAAACCCTTCATGTTTTCCTGTCATGGAAGGTGCAGGTCTGTTCATACACTCACTAAATTTACCAAATTCGGTCCAACTTCACAACATTTATCCTGAGAGTTGTTGAAGATACCTATTCTCCGTGATCTATTTGTAAAAGTGCCCAAAGCAAGTAACTCTTCTTCATTGCAAAGAAAATCTTCAGTTATGACCCAAATGAAGTATAAAACCTGTGCTGAGTCAGTAGTATCAGTTGATTCATCTAAAGTGATTGAATAATATATATTTTCCTTTCAAAGTATGGCATGAAGTTGTTTTATTAAGTTGAAAGCTAATTCATGCAGCTAGTCAGTTATGGTTCTCCTTGAAAGAGGCAGTTGTTCGTACTTTGAAGTGTTATCTGGGTCTAAGCATCCTACAACTTCAACAATGCATTCTTTCACAATTTCTACATCACTGAATGGCTTCCCCTTTTTCCCCCGAGTATATAAGCCACTTTACAAGTGACTTCTGTGGTATTATTTCCAGGTCTTATTGCTGCTTGAAAGCGTTGGCTTTTGTTTTTCATCTTTTATTGTAATTTCTGCAATACAGCCTTTCACACCTCTCCTTCTAATTTAAAGTATTTGTGGTCCTTATGAGCGTTATAATGCTGACGGGCATTGAATTTCTTTAATGTTGATATTGCAGTATCACAAAGCAAGCAAATCATCTTCTCTTTAGCAGAAACAAAATAACATTGCATTTCCCAATCCTCATTAGAAAATCTGTTTTCTTCTTTCAGTGTTCTCTTGGTCTTCTTTGACATGATGGGCTGTTAAACAGACAGAATTAAAAAGTTTGTCGAGCTGTGCAACTATTCACAAATTCTACTTCAAACAGAAACAGAGTGCACCCTTGTCAAAAGCTGATAACAGACTGGCACACTCAACCCCCATAAACTCTTGCCAACAAGCCTTGTGCGGTAGCGGCGCCAGTCAGGTGGGGGAAGTTAGCACTAAATCATGAGCGTAGCAGCCATCAATTTAGCCCTTACAGCTTAATAATGTTCTAATTGTGCTGGTCAATCTGGAAGGATTATTTCATTGAAACTTATTTTATTCCTTGGTATTTTAAATACATTAATTTTAAAAATAAAAAAGGTGAACAAAAATGTATTAATAAAAATAAAAGGATTTGTTCTGTAAAATTTGGATTCGGTCCAAAGGCCACACTTAAAGACCTAGAAGGCCACAGGTTCCCACCCCCGTTCTAGCTTGAAGACAGGCAGAGAGAGTAAATTCTCCCTTATTCCATATTTTTGTTCTATTCAGGCCTTTAATGGATTAAATGATGTCCGAACTCATTGGGGAGGGCAATCTGCTTTACTCAGTCTACTGATTCAAATAGTAATGTTATCCAGAAACACCCTAACAGACACATCCAGAAATAATGTTTAAACAAATATCTGGGCACCCTGTGGCCTAGTCAAGTTGACAGAAAATTAACTATCATAGTTGTGCTTTGTACAAGGCAGTGGTGTGAGGTTTTTTGGGGAATAGGAAGGAAGTGTAAGATGCAGTGTACACATTGGGGGCTTCTGATACAGTAGCGGGCGGCAGGGGAGACACACATAAGTGAAAAATTAGCTGATGATGCTAGGCTGTGTCTATTTAAAAATGACAAATCAATGGGTTTCAGACTAGGCTTTCAGAAGAAGGAGAAACTACTGCAAGAGGGGAGGACAGAGAAGATTTCCTAAGGGAGACAGAACTTGTTTGGGACCTTGAAGAATGATGGGGGGATGATTCCACAGTGGACCAAGGCACAGGGGTGGTAGTTTCACAAGCAGTAGTTGGGAAGCAGTGTCTAGATGGTAGATGGAGTAGGAGCAGGGCTCCCGCATATGCATGTGCAGGCTGTTCACTGCACAAGGACATCTGTCTGAGACGATGAGTGGGGGCTGGAGTGCAGCCCCACATTCTGCTCACCAAGCCAAGTGCCCTGGTGCAGGAGTGTGTCCTGTGCCGGCGCCCAGAGGAAGAGGTACCTTTTTCTAATTCACATGGAGACTCTGCAGCGGATTGCAGGAGGGAAACAGTGGGAGATCAGTTTGAAATAGAAGGGCGGGGCCAGATCATGGAGGACATTTCCCTGTATCTAGACTGCTACAAAAGGATGGATGTGTGTAGCTTTGGTGGTGGTAATGGTGGTTGTGGGTATGATTTGTGGAGCTGGAGGTGGACCTGGAGCTTTCACAATGCTAGGAGCCCTGTTTGTCTGGCATAAAATAACGCCATATCTTTCAAACATTATATTTCCCTGATCTTTCTCCAAAGCAAACTTTATAACTGACCCACTTTTCTCCAATATCAAATCAGCCTGATTTAATTTCACGAGCAAGTCATGGAAAGAGCATCTGTCCCATGACTCCGAAGCATTCTGTTCTGTAGCTGCACTATAATTACAGACAAATGCATCTAATCTTCCCATCATGTGTTCTCCTGAGTTACAGAATTTTTTTCTTCTGTATTTGATAATCTTGTTATCTCGTGACACTGCATCATTTAATTATTCCCCAAAATAGAGATCTTCAGAAAATCTGCTCAGAAAAAGTGATTTGCTGTTCCCAACTGAAGTCACAGCTGGGTGTTTACTCAGAAATTAGTTATTTTCAGAGCTTTGGGATTGCTGCTTCTCTTAAGGGATCTCATCTGCCACCTAAGGCTGTTGAAATCTTCCTGCAGATCACCTGAAGGAATTCATAAACTCTGGAGAAGGACAAAGTGGATATCCTCAGAGGTCTTCAAGCCCCGGACTCTATGTCAGATTGAGCCTGGTTGTCTTTTCTGATATTAACCTCCAAATATCTATCTGGATTCAATTCAATAACTCTAAAACATTTCCTGAGCATCTACTATGTGTCCAATGGTAGGACAGGCATTGGAACTCAAAAATGAGTAGAGAACAGTCCCCATCTAAAGAAGTATACAATCTCTGAACCGGAGCGTCACAAGGGCTGGAATTTAATTTCACTAGCTCTGCCACCTTTAAACAAGTCAGTTAATTCATCTGAGCCTCATTTTCCTATAAAACCAGCTACATTGAGATGACATTCCTGTAAGAGGCAGGAAATGTCGTGAGGATTAATGTGGGCTGTCTGAGATGAGTGACCCTGTACATGGTGTTCTTCTCTTCTCCACACCCGTGTGCTCCCTTTGGATCTTCACCTGTACAGACTGAAGAAAACTAATTATTTTAGCTCTCCTAAAATCAGAGCCATTTCATTTTGTCCTGTTTTTCTCTGGTCCAATTTCTACTTTCATCATGTCATTTGTGTTCAGGTGAGTGGACCTGATATGCGACATCACAAAGACGCAGGCACCACGGCTTGTGCGAGATGAGGCCAGAGAGTGAGAAACCCTTTATGTTGGGTTTCCAATAAACTAACATTTTTCCTCCTTTCACTCTCTCTGTCTTACTGTTTTTTGCCTGTGATGGCTCACAGGACTGTCTTAAACAGTTTTCTGTCATTCCAGGTTCCTTTACCAGGCTGTAGCTGAGCACTCCAGCTCATGATCCTCAGATGAGATTATTTCCCTTGAATGTGTTTTCTTACACTTCGTCACATTAAAACTCCTCTGCCACTTTTCTGCCCACGTGCACGTCTTCTTTCAGTTTGCCCCTAATCAGCTTGGCATTTTAATCCCTGGAAGAGCTGAATGCCATCTGCAAACCTGGCAATTTCCCCACGTACTCGCTTCCAGATCACTTATCTGAATGTTAACTAAGATACCACGCAGCTTGCTCTCTGTCAGAGAAGTGGCTTACTTGCAGAGCATCTGAGTAACAGCTTAATCACTGAATAATAATATCAACGACCAGCCACAGAACATCGTCTTTATCCAGAAACATCTTCGTGTCTTCCTGCTCTTTGTTTCTTATTGCTAAACCAATTATCCATAACAGAAATTTCTCTATGTACTGAAAGAAAGTTTATGGTCTATGAATTGGATCAGCAGTCCCCAACCTTTTTGGCACCAGGGACCCTTTTCATGATAGACAATTTTTCCACGGATGGTGGGTGGGAGGGAATGGTTTCGGGATGATTCAAGTGCATTACATTTATTGTGCACTTTATTTCTATTATTATTACATTGTAATATATAATGAAATAATTATACAACTCACCATAGATTGGGGACCCCTGAATTAGATAACACGTCCAAATTTAAGTTAAGAACCCCTTCGCCGATGTAAAGCCTTACCTGACTATTTTAGACCTCATTTATGTCTCTGTTCAAAACATCTACAGTGGGAGTCACATCTACTTTTTGCCATTTCAAAAAATGTTATTTTTTAATGTCGCTATCATTTCCCAGCTAGCTTCTAAGTTCCTACCCCTAATCAATCAAGTGATTAATGGACTCATCAGGTGAGCGCTGTGCAATAGCTATCGATTTGCCAAGCACCAATAAAATAGCAAGTCCTGAAGTCTAGTTACTACACCGGCTTTCCAAACGATCTCGAGCCCTGATTCATTCCATTCTGTCTTCTCCACATTCCAGACAAAGCAGTCTCTCAGATCTTAGATGTATCTGACCTCTCTGCTTAAAATTTTTGAGAGTATTTTTGGAGACAGTGGGAAAACTTGAATATAGACTCAGTAAAGACGTGAATAAAAATTGTTGTTAATTTTGTTTGGTGAGACAAGGGCATGGTACTTATATTTAAAAAGTCATTACCCAAGAATAAGCAAATTCAGAGAGACAGAAAGTAGATCAGATGTCACCTGGGACTGGGGTGGGGGGTAGAGGAATGGGCAGTTATTGCTTAATGGCTACAGAGTTTCTGTTTGAGATAATGAGAAAAAGTTTCAAAAATAGATAGTAGCGATGGTTGCACAATATTGTGAATGTACTTAATGCCACGGAAGTGTACATTTAAAAAATGGTGAAAATGACGAATTTTGTTATGTATATTTTGCCACAATAAAAAGAAGTAAAAATAAGTAGTCGTTACCAGTTAGAGACCATACTTGAAATTGACTGGAGAAATGGCATGATGCTTGGGATTTACTGTAAAATACAGCATAATCCCAACAACAAAAACAGGGTGATGATGAAAAAGATTGGCAAAATGTTGGTGATTATGGAGGGTCAAGTTTTCCAGAGTCAAAAATTTAAAAATGATCTTTCGGAGGCCAGCCCTCAGGCCCCAGCCTGGGCGGGACGCTGGAAGCTGCGAGCTGTCTGTCTCTGCCCCGCCTCGGGTCTCGGCTCCGCGGCTGACGGCGAGCGGGCCTGCGGTGCGCGGAGCCTCGCTCCAGCCTCTGCGCCTCTGCCCTCGCCTTCGGCCGGTTGCCTCCTCCTGGGGCTAATCCCTGCTCATCGTCAGGGCTCAGCGACTTCGGGGAGAACCGCCCTCGCCCGGCCCCCAGCACCGTGTCCGCACTTCGCCTGCCGTCTGTGCCCTGTGCTCTGGTCTTTCACGGCCTCCGCTCACCTGCGAGGCAGAGGAAACTTACTTTTTCTCCCTTGGAGGCAGAGGAAACTTACTTTCCACGGTGTATCTTTCTGGGCTGCATGAAAGTAACTTTCGTTGTCGTTATTGTTTCAGTTGTGTGCTTTAGATTTTTTTTTAAAGGAAAATATTAAAAGGTGGGATTGTGAACACTAGCTACAAATCAGAAGGGTGGAAAGGACCTTAGCGATTACCCATACGGATGCTGGTCTCCGTGTCTACACTGTGCTTTCTCTACCTGGCGACTGCTAATGCACTTTTATATTTCCTGCACCTGCCGGTGCAGGTCCATTTTTGCTGAATTGACTGACAAACCACAGCGTTTCTTTCTGCAGATTGCAAAAAGCCGGCCGTCCGGCTTGGGCTGTGTATGGCGCACACTTTTTAGAAGAGACGATTGATCTTCGGGCGTGGTTTCCCAGAGCAGCAAACAAGCCCGTGGAGGGCTGTCCCGGGCCCGGAGAGCGCGCGGTGCCGCCCGGACGGCGAGGGGGTGGCGGGCGCGGAGTCTGCGGGCCGCCGCGGAGCGCGTCTTGCCAGTGGGTGGCGGCAGACGCTCGCAAACGCTCGCCAGGACGGGCGGCTCGGTTCTTCACCCTCCCAGCGTCGGGTGGGAAATAGGACGGTCCTGCTATTTCTATTAATAGTGTATTTTCTAACTTCTTGAAGGCTGGAGAGGTTTGGTCGAAAGAACAAGGCCTGAGTCAGAGTCAGTGAGAGGCAGAAACTAAGCACCTTGTCAGGGCTAAATGTCTAGACCCGTGCCAGGCATTTGCTAGGGCTGGACTATTGCCAAAGCCCTCAGAAATTCTTCTGCTCCCTAAATACACGGAGCCTGCAAATCCATCTTTAGCGCTGTCATCTTCTTCTAGCTTGAGGTTTGATCCTTGCGCACATTTCAGTGATCTGGGGAGGACTTATACTCGAAGCTGTTTCCAGATCCTTCAGCTCCAGTGCAGATGGAGCTTGAGAACAGAGTTTCCTGTGGGGAAAGACAGGGAAGAAAGAACTTGACCCCCTGGAGGGGCACGTGTGCAAAGAGGGGAGAAGATGGCTGGGCCTGCAGAAGCAGACACGGCCCACCCAGTCCTGAGGGCAGCCTCTTCTGGTTTTCTGCATTGGTGCAGCCTCAACCCCACTCCTGCCATCTCCAGTCACAGCAAGTCCTGATTGTGAACCTCCTAAGGCACAGCTCTGTAAAGGGTTTGGAAATTTATAGATGCAGTGATTGTATCTGTCTAGGCCTAAGCTCAGAGCATATAATCAAACAACAGGACATAATCAATATTTAAAATGCAAATGTTCTGGAAAACCCAAGACTCACATATGGATGGTCCTTGCTCTGAAGCATTATCATATAATCTAGTGGTCTGAGGGTGGAGGTGGAGGAGGGGTCAGATTATTAGACAACCAGCTTTGAAACGTGTGTCAGATGATGATGATGCTACAAGGCAAATATTGTGAACAGACAATAAATGTCATGAAAGTGCAGAAAAGGAAGAAGCCATGATGGCTGGAGTAATAGTAAAACAGCATAAATGTTCGCTGCATTTTGTTAACAGTTCTTGATATTTGCATAATGTTTTATTTTTATTTTTTATTTCTTTATTTTTTTTGAGACAGAGTCTCACTCTTTTTGCCCAAGCTAGAGTACCGTGGCGTCAGCCTAGCTCACAACAACCTCAAACTCCTGGGCTCGAGCGATCCTCCTGCCTCAGCCTCCCGAGTAGCTGGGACTACAGGCATGTGCCACCATGCCCAGCTAATTTTTTCTATATACTTTTAGTTGTCCAGATAATTTCTTTCTATTTTTTAGTAGAGATAGGGTCTAGCTCTTGCTCAGGCTGGTTTCAAACTCCTGAGCTCAAACCATCCTCCTGCCTCGGCCTCTCAGAGTGCCAGGATTACAGGCATGAGCCACCACGCCCGGCCTGCATAATGTTTTAGAGTTTCCAAAACAATTTTGTGTCATCTGATTTCATTAAGTCTTCACAACCACTTGTGAGCCAGATATTATTAAATGAGGTAAAATACATAATACACTTAGAATAGTATTCACTATTATTAAAATTATTATTAGCCTGATTTTATAAATGAGGAAACAAAGGCTCAGAGAGGAAGTTTCTTGCCCAAAGTCACATTGCTGGGAAGTGGTAGAAGTAGGCCTGAATTCAGCTCCTCTGGGTCCTATTTCTAGAACTTTCTTCATTATCTCACAAGTAAAAGAGAGAGTACTTAAATTGGGCTTGCCTGGGTGGGGCCAAGTTTTGAAGTAGCGTTAGCAGAGAAGCCTCTGAAATCGTACCATCCTCCTCAGCCTCACGAGCCCTAGTTGGTAGGTGGATGGGAACCGAGAAAGTTTTTCACTTGCTTGAGTTAACAAGAGTTAAATCTAGAAGCCTCTACTCATTTTAGCAATAAGGAGCGATGGTTTATTACCTGGTCCATCAAGGAAGCTGCAAGCCATTAAACTCCCATAGATCCTCAGCTGCTAGGCTTGTTAAGAAAATGTTACAATAGGGGGAAATTGACGACACAGGCAGCACAGATTATTTTTAGTCTGTGCTTCAAGGATGCACATCTTGGGTTCTGTTTAGGAGTGAACCCAAGGAGTTGAATTTGGCTTTATTTGACAAGACTGCCAACCAGAAACTCCACACTGAGCACCTTCTCTGTTCCTAACTCTCGCAAGGGACTGTGTGGGAAAACTAAGAGAGACAGAGTAACTTTCTCACACTTCCAAATGCTGGTAAGAGTGGTGCCATCTTTTTCTTGGGTTGGGGGCAGTTTGGCAATATCAGTAAAAACTGTAACTGCATCTATTCCTTGTACCAGCAATTTTGCAATACATTGTTTATCCTATGGATATATTTTTAAATGTAAGCCATTATAGCACTGTTTGTAACAGCGGAAACAAGAGACTGGAAATCTAAATGCTCACCAATAAATATTGGTTATATTACTGTAAACCCTTCAAATGGAATTTCATGCAGCTATTAAAGAGGCCCATCAGTATGCGCTGAAAGCATATCACTAAAATACATTTTTAAGTGCAAAAAACAAAATCAATTCAAAAAAAGTTTATGTCGCATGATGCCATATGTATATGTTTGAAGCATATATGTATGCAGATATATCCATACATTTCCCACAACACACCTGGAAGTATATGCTTGCAACTGATAATGGGGAGTATGTGTGATAAGAAAGGAATGTGAAAAGAGAAAATTTTATTTTTCCTTTTATTCTTCTACGTACTTTTGAACATAGATTGATTAGTTTAACCATATGATAATCTATTTTTAAAAAATTTAAGCTACCTGACTAAGGTCACACAGCCAGGAAAGGGTGCAGCTAGGATTCACACCCCCGACCGAGATTCCAGTGCCCGTCCTCTGGATTCTAGCACACTGCCTCCCACCAGTGCTCTCGTCCTATCAGGAAGTACTTCTGTCATGTGCTAGCAGGTTACAATTTTTTCATGAAAATACCTGAAACCAAAATGTCCAAGGGCCAGGAGCTGGGAGAGTGTGCTCGTTCTCCAGGAGAGGGCTCTGTGCCCCACCTGCCTGCCATCCTGGCTCCTTTTCTATAAATCGTGGCTCAGCCAAGAGAGGTCAGTGACCCGGGGCCAGGAAACACAGACTAAGATTTGCAACAGGACAAATTACCTTAAGGAAAAGGCATCAGGATAGCTGGAGAGGTGGGGTGGAGGGAAGGCATGAGAACACGTCATCAGCCAAGTTGGTCAACGGGCAGGTGCGGGAAGTGGCAGATAAACCCAGCCAGAATCTATAAATATACTTTGATATCAGTGTTCAAAACCCACAAAATAAATGAGTGAATTAGAAAACTTGGCAGCGTGTAAGCACCTAGAAGTAAACTCTCACATCTTACGTTTTAGCCTTAACTCCCATGAACTTCTCTGTGATTTGGGCATATTATTTAACTGTTCTGAGTCTTAGTTTCCCCATCGGTCAGACGGACTACCTTTCCTGGCTCCTTCACAGAGTGGGGAGGAACAAATAAGGCCAGGAATGTGCTTTGAAAACTCAGGGCATCCCGCAGTTTGAGAGGTGGTTGTTCATGCCTCTGAGACTTACTCGGGGAAGGAGAGCTATTCTGAGACAGGGCGACAGGAGGAACCGTCAGGAAAGCATTGCTGACGACAAGCTGGACACAACCCCACCAAGGAAAGAAAGGGCCCTCACGGGTGACGGACTCCAGTTCCTCCTTTTTATAGTCACGGACAAAGACCTGTGGCGTCCAAGGTCTGCAAACAAGTGATGGTGCCATGCGCAGACTATTGGTTAAACCCTAAACAGGATGGAATAGTAGCCAAAGGGACAGCGTATGCCATAGGCCCCCTGCCCAAGGGACTTGGAGCTGTGACTGTTGATGAGGGTCCTGGAAGCAAGCTGACATGAAGCTCACTAAGGAATTGGGGCAGAGGTGGCGCGTGGACTTCAGTGACCCAGCTCCATGATGGCCGAGGCCTCAGAGGAGCAATTCAAGGGTGACCAGGGACTTGGAAAGGACACATGACAACTTCCTAGAACGAGCTGTTCCAGATCCCATAGAGAAAAGGAAATAGCCGGGCCTTGTCTTGGGTAGTTGACAGGAACCAGGCTGGGAAGTGTTTGTAGTAAGGCTAGTTAGTGCTCACAACGTCATTAAGTCCCTCTTGAGCGGAAGAAGGAAAATGGGGAAAAAATGCAAAGCAGCACACATAGCAAGCCAGTTTTCCTGTGGCGTGAGGGACGAGGGAGAGAGTAAATCAGCAGAGGGAGACAGTGCTGTGCCGTGCGAGGGCACTGGGCCAGGAGTCCTGCGGACCTGGGTGTGAATGCCGCCTCTGTCCCCAGCTTGCTGTGCAACGCTGAATATACCGTTTCCCTCTGAATCTCTGAAATGAAGACCTTTCTCCCTATCTCATAAGTTGTTATGAGCAGTAAATGAGACGTTCTTGAAAGCAACTAGCATATATTTCCTAGAGCATGATGCCCAATAAGTATTGGTTTATTCCTTTATTTTGGGGGGAGATTCCCAGAAAACCTCCAGTGAAATATGCCAGTTGGAAATCTCAAGTACCGGAAACGCAGGCCCAACCTAGCTAACAGGCGTTGTGTGCAGACGTGTGTATCTGTCTGCAAATGCAGAACCAGCGTAAATGGGCAGAGAAGAAAATCTTAGGCGGGGAGGGCAGGTTAGAGGCAAGGTGGGACTGAACGTAAATACGCCATAAACACAGTCTGCCGACAAGGGCCGTGATGCCAGTAATGCACTAATGTGCGGTTCCTCTAGACCTAATGTGCTGTACAACTCAGCTCGACCCATTTTCCTGACTGCTCAGAAATACAGGGAAGTTTTGTGTTCAGTTGTAGCAGCTCTCACTTTCCTCCCTCGCCCCGACCCCTTTTGGGTTTAAAATTAATTCCCTCTCATTCATTGATTATTCTTTAATCCTTATTTTGTTAGTTGTCTTTTTAAATTATTAATTGCCTCAGATCCTTTTGGTATGGGTATGAAGAGGTAAAATGGTAATAACAGTTTCTTTAAAAACCAAAAAACCTAAGGGTGGAAACCAACTAGAAAATCAGAGTGAAATGTGGGATCAGGGGAGACAAGGAACATGGAGATGTGTGAGACTACTCTGGTCTTCACAAGAATAACACTGGAGAAATTACTGCTGCTATGAATAGACTCTTTCTGTAGCCAAAAGACCAGGGATGTTGTCATAAAAATCACAAAACTTGAGAGTGAAAGGGTGCTTTGGATTATTTTCTTGATGGGTAAATTGAGGCCGACAGAGAGGAAGTGGTTTGCTTGAGGTGCCCGGTGATCCTATAGCAGAGTGAGGGTCGGAACCCGAGTCCCTTGACCCTTATCCTGGGTTCTGTCTGCCGTAGTTCTCTTCGTGCTAGTCGCTGTCCGATTTCAAATACTTGTCTGAAACTAATTCGTGTGGGTTTTTTCCTTTCTCCAGGGCCAAGTGCTTTCGGGGCAAAAAAGTCCTTGGAGATTATGATATCAAGGTGGAACAGGTGAGCAGCCCGAAGCCCAGAGTCGTGTCTGTGTCATCACCGCTCTCCCCTGGCATCCCAGAGTGAGCCATCTAGTTCTGCCCGGTGGAGTACAGTGTCCGTTACTGGGTTCTGGGCTCCCCGTCTCCTGTCCCCCACTCAGCCCGCAGGCTCTGCTCTCTGGGAGGCGTGGTCCTGAGGCTGCATCTCCTCACTTCCCAGACTTCTTTTCGTGGTTCGGGTGTCAGTAGGGAGGCAAGCAGTGTGGCTCTGAGGGCCCTCTGGTCGTGCAGGGTTCCAGGATGAGGAAAACCGTAGCAGAATGTCTTCCCAGGACACTGGCTGCACCTCCACGTCACTGGTGGCAAGATGCTTCCCGGCGGACACGTGTCTGTGTTCCGGTGTGCTGCCTCCAGCGGGGGCTACCCTGGGCCTGCGGCTGCACTCCACAGGGAACTTAGAAAAGAATACCTCCCTGTTTTAATACAGAGAAGCACTGAAACGCCCATTTCTTACCTTCCTCTACCATAACAAGGAGGCGGTTAGGTCTGTTTGCGGAGGAGAGGGACGTTCACTTTAAATGATGCACGTATTTTCTATGCAGCAATAGAAGTTACTCATCATGTACTATGCAGTGTGTTATGATTTACAGAGTATTTTCGTATCTTAAAACAACATGTTAGATAAGCAGGGTTGATAAAAATTATTCCCGTTTTATAGATTGGGGAAACTGAAACCCAGAGAGGACAAGCAGAGCAGAGCTAACACCCAGTTGCCTCAACTGAAACCAGTGCGTGTCTGTTGAAACTGACAAAGGGGACATCGTCCTGGTCTACATTCTCTCCCTGCAGAGAGGCTGAGCCGGAGGCAGAAGACTTGAGTTTTGCTCCTGTCTCTGCCAACGATAAGATTTGTTTGTCCAGAAAAGTCACTTAACTGCTCTGGGGCTCAGTCTACTACTTTGGTGCATGGGGATAATTACCTCTGTCCCCTCTACCTCGCAGGGTTGCTGTGAGAATTAGGTGACATCAGTATGTGAAGATACCTTCAAAACTGTCACTAAATGCTTGGGGCTGGGGCTGCGCCGCCGCCACGCGGAGGACGGGCAAAGCCAGAACTGTGGACTCATCCCCTGCTGTGATTTTCCAGGCGGAGTTTTCAGAGCTCAACCTGGTGGCTCATGCGGATGGGACCTACGCTGTGGATATGCAGGTGCTCCGGAATGGCACGAAGGTTGTCCGGTAAGGCCTTTCTGTCCTCAGGGCCACTGTCATTGTCTCCAGAGTTACCAGCTCTGGCTTGAAGGGGGAGTGAGACAGAAGGGCAACGTATGGAACACAGAACTTAATGACGTGTGCTGTGCAGAAGTGGAGAGACGGCAGGGAAAGCCAGCTCCTGCCTTCTGGGAGCTCTCAGTCCAGTGGTGGAGAAAGCAGCCTTGAGCTTCCTGGACTCAGAGCTCACTCAGAGGTAACTGGATTCCTTCTAGGACTGCCCCCACCCCGCACCCCATCAGCCAGTGCAGCTCTGTGCTTTTATCTCTGCATACATTGCCCTGGAAAACAGGGTTCTATTGCCTAAAGAAAAAGTTTGACAGCGTCTGATCTAGTCCGGCCTTCCATTTGGCATGGATTTGCTTAGATTCACACAGCAAGTTGTGGCAGAGCCCTGCGTCCTGTGTGGGTTCTCTTGATTCCCGGCCCTGTGTTCTTCCTGTAGTCCTCATTCCTGGGAATTCAGAGGTCTGGTAGGAAAGCCTAGGGTTGGAAGGGACATTGCGGGTGGAAGAAAATGAGCCATTGCTGAGCACTTGTGTGCCGGGTGCCATGCTGGTGCCTCACGGATGTGATGTCATACCCGCAGCAATTCTGTGAGGGAGCGACGAGAATTCCAGATGGTGGGAAATGGTTTCCACAGTGTCATTCTTCCCAGGAGCTCAGTGGGCTTCAGGTTTTCAGACCTCAGTCTTGCTCCAGGAAGAGTCTCTGCCTCACCCGCTTCCCCACCTCAATCTGCAACTCTGACGCTGAGGCTTCTAGGGTCCAACAGGAACTGGGTCAGTGGCAGGAAAGGCCAGACGGGGGGTAGCTGGGACCTAACAATAGGAAACATGAGCTCATCCATCCTGGAGACTAAAAAGGAAGACAGAAAAAGAGATGTCCACCCAGGTGAGGGGAGAGCTCAGGTAGAGCCTACTGGAGAGAATGGACATGCTTCTCCAGCTGCAGGTGGAGGGAGTCATAGGATGCAGGCACACCGGCAGGAGGTGGCAGGCCACCCAAAGGGATCTAGGGATCTAGCAAGAATAAGGCAGGCCCTTCCAGGTACAGTGCAGGAACTCAGGGGGTGGCCACAGTATAGGGTTCAACTCCTGTAACTGGGATAGAAGGTTGGAGTTTGATTTAAAACATAGTGTTGGAACCAGCTGCCCAGAACTGGGGCACAAGGAGGTCAGAGCAGGGCTAGCAAATGCCATGTGAACTTGATGCTAAGTCACCTGAGCGACTGAGAAGGGCTCCTCCAAACCTCCGCTTTAAAAGACTGATCTCTGAGCCCAGGTGGGGCTGGGGCTGGAGGTGGGGGCGGATGGCTGCCTGGACAGAGAACCAGACAGGCCATTATGCACAGTATAAAACTGCTGCAGCTTAGAGCCTTGGGGGCAAGTGCTACCACAGAACTGGCTCTCTGGGAAGGTGAGATTCCTCTGGCATGAAGACAGGGGCCTGGTCCTGTGGAGCATCTGCAGCTAGGAGCTCTGCTGGCCAGAGGTGAAACGCTGGAGCTTTCCCGTGCATGGGAACATTCTGTACTCAGTGCTTCCTGTAGCATTGCTCAACCTCAGTTCTGCGAAAAATATTTGCACCCCTCCCCAGCGTCCGCTTTGGAAGAATAACAGTGGAAAGTCTGTCATCTGTCCTCAGCCAGCCTGGCCCCTTGCTCTCCTGGGGGCCTGATGAGGGCATCGCCTATTTTAAGGAGCAGTTTAAGGGGTTGGAACAGGGTGCTGAGATCAGGGACCTCTGTGGCAGTGTGGTGAAGGCAGCCAAGTACTGTCTGTTGTCTTCAGTTTCCAGGACCTGCTGTGAGCACCGACTCGAAAGCTATAAGGAGCCCTAACTTCTCATACTGCCCCACGAGGACAGGGAAAAATACTTTCACTTAAGACGTCAGGGTCTAAGTGTTTCTCCCCTCCTGAGGGTATTTGTGCCTTAGAAAAAGGCAATGCTTAGCCCAGGGGAATGAGGGAATTTCAGAAATCTGTTTCTCAGATCTCCTTTGGAAAGTGCCGTAACACCTCATTTCCCTGTCCAGAAAGGAATAATAATAATAAAATGAGGGGCTTGGACTAGGGGGGGGTCCCTAAGACCTCTTTGCTGTCCTGGGCCTTGGAAAGGGGAGACAGAATGAGGCGTGGCCTGAGTGCTGGCCAATGACAAACCAGCCTCTACATTCTTACCAGGTCCTTCCGGCCAGACTTTGTGCTCATCCGGCAGCACGCGTTCGGCATGGCAGAGAACGAGGACTTCCGCCACCTGATCATTGGCATGCAGTACGCAGGCCTCCCCAGTATCAACTCCCTGGAATCCATCTACAACTTCTGTGACAAGCCGTGGGTGGTGAGTGAGGACCCCTGCCCCCAGGCGAAAGCGCAGGATCCAGGCCCTGCGTCTCCCAACCCCCAGGGAGGGGCTCCTGGGACTCAAGATGCAGGAGGCACCTGCTGAGAGGATGTGAGAGGAGCTTCAGCTGGGACATGGTGGGGGGGCCTGCTGTCACAGTGCTCATCACCACGTGTCACAGGCTGGGTCTCCTGGGCAGCAGAGTGGACCCTGGGTCTCACAATAAAGTCGCACAGAGATTCAGTGAAGAAGCCTTTATGGGTCTGTAGGTTCTGCCCCTGGTCATGGGCTGCAAGGATTTTCAAAAGCCTGTTTCTTCCCTCTTAGAATGATCTAACTATTGGAAAGGCCGGAGCCCAGCAGGATCCAAGGGAATGGTCCAGCTCAGAGGGGTGTTAGTGACAGAGTCATACTAAGTGTTTCAACAACCTGAAAATGAGAGTTATCCATGTACATACGAATCAGACACTTACATGAGCTGGAAGTACCCTTGGAGATATCAAATCTCACCCCTTCATGGTAGAGATGTGAAAATTAAAGAAGGAAAGTAAGGAGCAGAAAACCATTTACTATTACTATATGGTGCCAACTTCTGAGATTTTTCCACATTAATTTCATTCAGTCCTCACAATAGTCTTACAAGGAATATATCAATATTATCATTATTAACACTTTTTTCAGAAAAATGAAACCCAGAAAGGATTAAGTAACTTGCCAAAGTTGTAGAGCCGGGATTTCTCTACGTGCCGTTGCCTCCCACACAGACTGGGCTACGATGTGAGGAGGAAGCTGGCATGGTTGTCCCTTCCTTGGCCAATCTGGAGTCTGGGAGGGTAGTAGAAACTTTTAGGCAGAGAGAAAAAGTGGGGCTTGGAGGGAGAGTGACCTGTGATAGCTGTTGGGGCACTCTGGCCCCCCCTCCGACCACCGAGGGCACGCAGCTGCTCTGTTGACTCTGCCGCTCTAGGCCGGCCCTCTCGGAAGGAAACACCTGCCCTCTAATCACATCCTCTTCATCTCCTTGTTTTGCAAAAATCAAATTTCAGCCATCGCACACACTGGATTGCCAAGGTTCCTGGCATCGGTGCTAATCGTGAAGTTTCTCAACTTCAAGCCTCTCTACCACTCAGGGAGCTGAAGAGGGTAGTTTTTTTATTTTGTTGGTTTGTTTTTTAACCAAATAGATCTATCACTTCTGCTCTTGACCTTTTTTTCCACACCTGAACTAACAGCTTTCCTGTTCCCTTGGAAGCCAGGGAGACCTTCCAGTGTGAGAGAAAGAGCAATGGACAAGGGGTCAGCAGGGCTGGGGGCTGCCATTGTCAAGGGCGGGGCTGACTTCCCGGGCTCCGTTCACTCAGCCTTCCCCTCCGTGTGGCCCGAGGCATCTGGAATCCTGGAGCTCTGCACACACAGTCTAACGGAGTTGTGGGATTTGAGTGTGTTGCCAGTCACAGAAAAGCACGTGTGAGACCTTCCACAAGTGTCTTTTCTGGGGATCTCCAGTTTCTCCTGAGTCCCACGGCCTTCCTGCTGCACATACGCCCTACCCCAGCCCCGAGGCTTGAATTCGGCTCCTTCGTAGCCACACGGGGTGATTCCACTACTATCGGCTTTTCCTCTGACTAAACCTGTCTTTGCCCAGGTTTCTTTCTCCACAAACTGGGAATAACAGTAGTACCTGCCACCGCTTTGTCAGCCTGCTTGTTACAGTCCCCTGGTATCTGGGATCTCTTAGAGAAACTAGTTCCCCATTTACTTTCTCTGAACCATGCCAGAGGCCAAGCAGGGGAGGGGCAGGGAGAGCCTGTGCCCAGGGCTTTGCCCCTCCTGGGAACTGGGACCTGGGACCTGGTGAGGGGTCACACTCTCACCCATTCACAATCCCAGCACACTGCCTTTGGCGTCGCCGGAGAACAGCAGGTCTCCCTGGCCAGACACCAAGTTCTCCCTTCGGTTTCACTGAGCAGCTGCCATGTGAATGACATTTGACATACTGTTCTCTGCCTGTTAATGGGAGTGGATAAATTTGGGGACTTGTGAGGGGCAGGCTGGTCCCTCTGAGATGATGACGTTGGCTCATGTTTCTAAATGTCTTTGTGCAGCCGCTCTTGGTGTGGGGAGAGGCCTGTTTAGCTGCAGAAGGCCCGGCGCTGCGCCGCCGCTTTCGCTGAGCGCACCCACCATCTCTGGAGTTGGTCAGGGCAGGCCACTGGGATTTTGGAAGCAGACGTGGAATTGTTAATGAAAGCAGCATTCCAGATAAAGCAAGAATGGCACCTCCCTTTACTGCTGCAAATTTATTTGAAATTCCTGTCAGCCTTTCGGCGTTTTTTGGGGACAGGTGCACCAGGAAATTAAAGCATTTCATTTCCAGGAGGGATAGGGGTAACACATTATTCAAACTGATCTTGAAGTCCCATTTCTTCCAAGAAATCTTTCCTGATTCATTGGATAAGTGGTTATAATGAACATATCTTCCTGTTAATTAACAACAGCACCCGCGGCCTCCCAAATGCATTCATTTGTCTGCGTGTAGAGGAAATAGCCCTTATTAGATATTACATTTGTTTATTCGGTGACTGTGTGCCTGTGCCTTAATCTAAGTTTCCAGGGAGGCAGGTGTTAGATGCCAAGTCCAGTACCTTGAGCAGACAGGGACCACTGGCGATCGGGTAGAGGAGGGCGGGGTGAGCTCCCTGAGACCCAAGTAGAGCCTGGGAACTGGCTGCCATTATAGTGTTGGCTGTCCCGGGGCTCCGGAGTCTGCCGCAGGCCTTCCTGGCATCCATGGAGTGTCTGTGTAACTCCCCCACATGCTGGAAAGATAGGGCCCTGCGTGCCTTGGTGCCATGCCAGCACGTGGGCTGCAGCAGGACAGAGGTCATTAGGCAGAGCTGGCGTCAGCTCCCCAGGGATGTTGGAGAGCCTTAGGAACCCAGGCAGGTACCCAGAAGCAGAGCTGGAGTCCAGCCAAGCCCAGGTGGGCAGGCAGGACTCAAAGGTCAGATGAGGTGGTGGGGAGAATCAGAGAAGGCAGGAAAGGTCTGAGGGGTTGGTCTTGACAGTCAAAGCAAACCGAAGAACCGAAGAAGGGTGAGGACAGCGGGGTATACAATGGAGAAAGCACTGGGCAAGGAAAAGACCCCTGGGCTCTCCCCGTGCAGCCCCTCCAGGTGGGATCTGGCAGCCTGCACTTGCCTTTGCTTCTCTAGCCTCAGTCTCATTTTTCAGGTGAGACAGCTGGTCTAGAGACTTTCTAATGTCCTCTTCAATCATAATCGTAGGGGATTGAGAGCTCATGAGCCATCCTTTCAGCCTTAGAGCTCTAGAGTCACCAGTTGTGTGTCACTAGAAGGGGCAACTCTGGAATTCCAATGTTTTCCAGCATTTCAAAAGTAACAAAATTATATCCTTTTGTACCCATGAAAGGACCACAAGAGATGATCACTTAAAGGCAGTTTGATAATTGAGTTTGGGAAGAAATATAAGAAAGAGATATTCTTTATGGTACAAAGTTCGAGGAGCTAATCAAATTCAACCCTCTCATTTTGTATATGGAGAGAATGAGGTCTGGAGAGGAGTAATCATTTGCCTAAGGACACCTAGAAAATTAAGAGGTAGAACAAGAACTAAAAGACTCCAGTTTTCTCATAACTCAGTTCTGAGCTTCTACTGCCTTGACCCCCTCTCCCCTCACTGGCTCATGGGCCAACATCCCTTGTAGAGAATGGGACCTGAGCTGTTGGAATATGCTGTGGCTTTCTTTTCTCTGATGCACAGATTTGACCTGACAGCTTTCCCTTCTAGCAGTTTCTATGTCAGCAGCTTGGAGTATGAACTAATCCAGCAGCACTAGAGAGAAGATGCGTATTCCCTGCTGCCACTGCACAGGGGATGGGCGTGTGGGTGTGCGTGTGACTGTGTCCAGCAGGAAAGTGCTGCGCTTCCTGTGGGAAGAGCACAGTCTCTGCGGGGTCTGGAAGGTGCTTACTTGAAGAAATAGAGAAAGTTACGGATTGGGACCAAAGGGGCCTGGCTATGAATCTGGCTCAACTACTGTGTGACCTTGGGCAAGTGACCTCTCTGGGCCTCAGTTTCTTATTTATAAAACAGCGGGGTGGGGAGCCTAGCTGTGCACGAAAGTACTTTCAACCCTGACACTGCAAGTCTGTGTACTTTGCCTCTTCCCATGGAGCTACTCCAGTTTCTTATAGGCGAAGGGTTCTTGGGTGAGTAGTAAATCCCAGAAAGACTGAGCCTGTCTATCTTGCATATCATGACCATCCAAATCTTCCTGAAGAATAGCTTCAAAAAAAAGAAAAGAAAGAACTGCTTCATTCATGATATGCCCCCTGCTCAAACTCTGGTGACTTCGTACTGCTTACAGGGAAAAAAATGCACCGTTCTTTTACCTGGCATTTGAACTTCCAAGACTTGGCCCTCCTTACCCATCCAGCTTCATTGCTTGCTGTTGCTCAGAGATACAGGTGTTCAGAGTTGGAAACCCAAGTTTTAACCCTCACTTTACCTCTTTGCAGCTCTGTGACTTTAGGCAAATTTTCTATCCTCTCTGGGCCCCATATGTGAAATGAAGATGATAAAGTGTCATCAGTTTGATATGATGATTGAATGAAATACCATTAAAATTGAGTAAGGTAATCAATGAATTTTAGCTCAGTCTTTCCCTTCCCCAACTAAAGCAGCTGTTCCTTGAGGACAGGAATTGTATACTTCTTTGTGCCTAGCACAAAACCCTCCACAGAGCAAATGCTCAATGAATATTTGTTTGATGGATTGATGTTTTGTCTGTCTGTTTCAAAAGTTGTCTTAGATAAGCTGAAACATTTGCTTTTCTTTTGCAGTTTGCCCAGCTGGTGGCCATCTACAAGACACTGGGAGGAGAAAAGTTCCCACTCATTGAGCAGACATACTACCCCAACCACAAAGAGATGGTAGGTAGCTGAGTGGGCATGTTAGTCTCTCTGCTGTTTCATTCTGATCTTAGCCACACGGCGACTGTGGGACTCTGACGAGGGCCTCAGCATCTCACCCCCAAAGACTCCACTGGGTGGGACTGCAGAGCTGCTTTCTGGGGCTGGAATGGCTGGATTTTAGCTGACGGCCTCTTGTCAAATTCTGGAGACAGAATAGGGAAGGGCAGAAACAAGTGCAGTTCCATCAAGCTGGGAGAGTTTAATCAGGCCGGGAGAGTAACAAACCTCCCAAACAAACCAACAATCAGAAGATCCCACTGCTTCAGGTTCCAGCCCTAGCTCTGCCATGTGTCGTTGGACAAGCTACATTTCGTCACTGTGTGCAGTTTCCAATAGGACAGTCAAGTGGGCATAATTATCCCTGACCAGGATATCTAATATGGTACGTGCAGCGTTTAAGTGAGACTAAGTAATACCCTTCTCGGAGGGTGTGAAGTGAAGCATTCCTCAGATGTAAGATGTTGCTCCCTCGGCTTCCTGAAGCTCGTGATGAGGCTGAGTTAACACTATGCCTTCTCTGAGACCATCGCAGGATGTCAGAAGGAGCAGAGAGATGAGATGTTTGGTTGGTATGGAGGCCATTGCTAATGTTTTTCCTCCTTGGCAAGCTAGAGCTCCAGTTGCCTCTTCCTCCCTGTCCCTACACCCTCTGCCCTAGGCTGGTGTGATCCGTGGGTGACCCTGCTTAACCCACCAATGCAGACTCAGCACGACATGGAACAGAGATGATATTTTCCCCCTCGCACTCGCTTTACCAAAAGGGATCTCCACTTGCACCATTTCTCAGAATCAAGAGGCTTCTTCTAACACATGGTGTATGGCCCTGCTTACCAACAGACCACACGTGGAAAAACAACTGTGGGCCTTGAAAAGAACTTTCTCTGTCATCTTTGCCAGAGCTTCCCCAGGGAGAGGCTCTGGAATTTTAAACCCTTGTCCCTAATCACTCCTAGAGGCCAACACCAGGACTTGCCGAAGCCCGGCGGAGGCTGAGGAAGCCTCGGCTCCGGTGGCCGCAGATCTCAGGGAGCCCAGGGCACGGCGGTGAGGGCCAAGCAGAAGGGTGCAGGGCTCTCTGAGACTGCTTCCTGCTGTGACATCTAGCGGGGCTGACCACTGAAAAAAGTGGCAATAATTGCAAAGTACATTCCCCATCTACCGTCCTTCTCCCCCAGGGGCCCTTGTGTTATTTCTCTTCTGTCCCCTGTCCTGAAATTTGCCCTCAAGAGAGGACCGCTGCTCTGAGGTGTCAAAAGCTGATGAAAGGGGACTTCAACTCTCCAAGAGAAGGGCTTTTTTGGCTTAAAAAATAAGTTCTAAAGTAGGAATTAAGACATTAGTAATCTAAAGGAGACAGAAGAGAAGCCTTACGGACATCAGTTGAGGGCATGAGGATGGTTAACCTGGAGAGGCAGTACCTGTTCTTAGACAGTAAGTGTGTTCTTGTCCCAGGAGCTCGCTAACTGGGCGGGACGCTCTGCCAGCCATGGCGAGGGGGGTTAGGCCATTCTAGCTCTGACACTGAACGATCCCAGCCCCCCAGGACACTCCCCCAAATGGATGAAAGTGTGTCAGAGGACTAGGATGAGTTGAGACGGGAGGAATAGAGCCATAGCATGTTGTCTTTTCAGTCCTGTCAATCAGCCTGTTTGTGACACTGTCAACCCATCTTCTGGTATTATACATCACAAGGATATACCATCTCATATGCATAGCATTCGCCATTTCTCCCCTATCAGATCAGTTAAGGCAAAGGAAAAACATATTTTCCTGGGGATAAAAGGGAATAGTCCTGGCTTTGGAAAACAAACTAAGCCAGAATAAACGCTTTCAGTAACATGTGCAAGGCTACACTAATGGGGTTTGGGAAGCAGAGGAGATGGGTTGAAGGCAAGATAGAGAAGTCATGTTGCCTTCCCTAGACCTTGACAGATTCTGGGCTGGGGTCTTGGACACAAGCTGTAACATGCCCTGTCCTTGCCCTGCCACCGGCCAGACTGTCCACTTAGCACTTCCCATTGGCTGGCAGCACTGGGGAAGGTGGTGATGGCCAGAGCTCTGCAGGGAAGGAGAACTGGCTTGATCTCCAAGACTCTTGAAGGGATGTGGTGGTCACTGGTCCTTACTAGGGTTGGATGATGTCAACAAACTCCTTCCTCAGGGGCAGGTGGCCCCGGTACCAGCTGCAGGTGCCATCAACATGCTTCATGCAGACATAATGCTGGGCCTGGTACCCGTAGAGCTTTCGTTCCAACAGCCAGTCTGTCCAGAGGCACTCGTTGGGGGCTGAGATGGTACAGGGCACTGCATAGCAGGTGGTGATCTAGAGTCATGGCCACACAACATCAAAGTGAGTAGGGTGTCCTTTTTCCATTGCTGCCTGTCAGACTCCTACATATCCTTAGAGCCCGTCTCAGATGACCCCTGTCTTATGAAACCTTTGCTAGCTCCCAGCCTCCCCTGTGAATTCCCCCTTCCCTGTGCCCTCACGTGCAGTATTGCCTTTCTAATGGCATCTCTAGAGTCAGACAGCCCTGAGGGTCCTTACTCTACTACTGACCTTGAGCAAGTCACTTCATTTCCTAGAGCTTTAATTTCTTCACCTTAAAATGGAAATCTCAATTCTTCATGAATTTGTTATGGAGACTAAATTAAATATTTAAAATAAATCGACTATTACAGGGTCTTGCAAAGAGTAGATTCTCTTTAAATGGTGGTTGTATTACTGTCATCTCAGTTGGCCTTCCATGATGGCCACCTTCCCAGCCAAAATATCAGTACTTTGAGATCAGGCCCTGTGGACTGAGTTCCTTTCCCATCCCTAACTTCATACAGTGCCCGATCCATGGCAGATCCCAGGGATCGTATAGTAAGTGAATAAATGCATGCGTGAATGAAGGAGGACATAAGCGAGAGGCCAAAAGGCTCATGACCCTTCCCCCATCCCCCCGCCCCCCAAGACCTTGGAAATGGACATTCCCTTACCTGGCAGCCACAGTTGAGATGGTAGTGATGATTCAGACTCTCCCTCTGCAGGATGGACAGGTCCTCCCAGGGCTCGATGTAGTTGCACAGATGGATGAAGACTTTTCCATCACTGAGGACCTGACCTTCGAGGGGAGAGGGAGGAGAGTCTAGCATCAAGAGTCTGCTTCTGGTGCTCCAGAGGCCCGGGTCCAGAACTGCAGCCTCTCTAATAGCGACATGGGGCTCAACGAAGGGACCAGAAAAACCCCTATAATCTTTACAGCAAAGAGATTAACAGATTATGTTTGTGCGAGGCAGAGTCGTGGGACCCGGTGCAGGCTGTTTCCTTTAGCACGGTGCAGAAAGAACATGGGCTTCAGAGTCAGACTCTCGGTGGGCCCCCTTCCTTTCTGTCACTTACTAGCCATATGATCTTAAGAGGGTCACGTAACTTCTCAGCTGGAAGACCAAAATAATAAGGTTGTTGCCAGGATTAAATGAGAGAATATCTATAAAGTTCCCAGCACAGTTGTGGGCCCACAGATGTTCCATAAATAATAGAACCCTTTCCCTTCCCAACCCTTCCCAGTATCTACAAAGGCCAATCTCCTGCCCTGTGGATACTTGGCGAGTCTTCTCCCTTCCCCATAGGAAAGTTACCCTTCCTCACTTAGGAAACTCCTTTTCACCTTTCAAAGACCTTTCCAGTACCACCTCATCCTCAAAGCCATCCCTGACCACGCTAGCCCACACCTCGTTTAGAATCTTGGTCATTCAATCATTTACTCACTGAGTAACTATTATGATTTGATGCCAGGAATACAGAAATACATAGGACAGGATCTCTGCCCCCAAGGAGCTTAAAAATGAGTGGAGTGGACAGAAGTAGGCAAAAATTACACTACTGTGTGATTATACACAAAGTGCAGTATGAGAACAAAGGAAAGCAAATTATCTCTATGGAGAGGATGTGGGACAAGGAAGATGTCTCAGAGGAAAGGTGCTTGCACGGGGCCTTGAAGGGATAGTAGAGGTTCACCTGCCAAGCAAGTTGGGGGAAGGGCCTCTGGTCATTGGGACCACTCTGTGCAAGGACACAGCTCAGCAGCGTATGTTCTGCAACTGCAAGTAGTTTAGTTCAGCTCGGGGGGAAGTGAGAGGCTGGGAACTGTCACTGACAAATGGCAGAAGACAAAGCTAGAGAAGGCAGCAGTGCCTAGCAGAGGGCCAGGTGCACAGAGAGCAGGTGCTTACTGAAAGGATGTGGGATAACGGGATAAAAGAGCTTGACAAGGGCTCGGTGGCACGCCCTGCCTCTGCCTCTCCCATGCAGGAGCTCCCCAGCTCGCATGATTCCATCTCCTTAGAGCTGGGAAGCCCCATAACTGTGGCCTCCAGTGCCTGAGACTTGTCAGGAGCCACGTCTGCACTGTGAACTCTTTGAGGACTGTGGCTTGTTGCTGAATCTCCAGTCTCCTGCGCAAGCTTGGCAGTGAGTAGGTGGTCATTCATTGCTGAATGGATGGACAGAGAGTGGAATTCCTTCACCTGTTCTTCCCACCTGCTGGGCTTTTTCTTTTCCTTCCTTTCTTTCTAAATATTTTACATCTGTTAGGGCCAGTGTAGAGCCCACTTATACAATGAAGCTTCCCTGATTGTTTACAACCACCGAATACCTCCTTTCCCTGAACTCCAAGATAATTTAGTGCCGTATTCGTTTATGGAGTCATGTTCCTGTGTGGTTCTTTACCTGTTCTATCCCAACCAATTCAGTATGGAGGAGACCTGCCTGGGCCCAAGAGCATAGAGACAGAGCTGTGTTAGACTCAAGGACCCTGTGCAAAGGGCAGAGCTGAACTCATAGGCAGCAGTTTTAGAGGGGCAGATTTTGGCTCAAGATGCCAAAGATCTAACGCCAATTTAAGGTGTTTGAAAATGGAACCAGCTGCCCTAGACTAAGAGAGCAACCTCTTCTTAAAATAGGGAAGCAGTGGCCAAGATCACCGTAACGAGGACTCCTGCATTGAATGGAACGTTACCAAGGCTCCTCCCAACTGAGAGGCTACGTTTCACTCACGCGGCCCTGTTTTCTGCCTAAGAACATGCTGCCTGGCTCGGCCTGCTGCCCAAGGAAGGCCCTGGCTCCTTTTTTACTACCTCCCTGAAGACAGACTCTGTTAAGGCCAGTTGCTGGTCTTTAACTTACCGGTCAAGAGATATTGCTTCTGGCTGTTGGCTTCTAGTTTCACACCACAGAGGGAAGAGTCAAAAGGAGTATAAATATACTGAACATCCTTGACTTTCTCAAACCCTTTGAACATCTGAAAGGCAATTACAAAAAAGCAGTATTGGGTCAGTGAGTGTACTTTGTATATTAAGCAAAAACGTCTCATTTCTCAGCCTAAAAATTTAAGCAAAAGTCTAGTTCAGGATTTGGTGCACACAGATGGCCTTACTGGGTTATTTCTCTCTTTAAAAAAACCAAAATCTGGCCGGGCGCAGTGGCTCATGCCTGTAATCCTAACACTCTGGGAGGCCGAGGCGGGCGGATTGTTTGAGCTCAGGAGTTCGAAACCAGCCTGAGCAAGAGCGAGACCCCGTCTCTACTAAAAATAGAAAGAAATTAATCAGACAACTAAAAATATATAGAAAAAATTAGCTGGGCATGGTGGCGCAT